>PVIR01004763.1:0-76537 GCA_004026965.1 Petromus typicus | reverse complement strand
TATAGGTGTGAGCCACCATACCCAGCTCTGTGGTATGTGGTACTGATGGCTTGTGGGCATGAGTCTCCACGCCTGGCATGATGGTATGTGGTTACTGGGGATCGAACTTGGGACCCTGCACTTGCAAGGCAAATGCTGGAACCTCTGAGCTAAATCCCTGGCCCAGGTACCATATTCTTGTTTCTGGCTCTACCAGTTAGGTCTAAAGCTTAGAGTCTTTGCTATCCAGCTTTGGTACAGCCTCCCTAACACACAATGGAAGAAGCAGTTAATTGCTTCCTCAAAGCTAGTCTCTTCTTTCTTAACAACAAAACCCTAACAAATGCACCCGGGTGAAGTAGGGCCTGACCAGCTTCTCTTGCTTCTGCTGTTGTCATATGGTGGACGTCGGACTGACACGACCACAGGTTTGGGGATGCTGTTCGTTCTGTTTGTTCATTGTACTACTGATAACGGAAACTAGGGGCTCACATGTGTTAGGCAAGTGCTCTATCCATGAACCACATCCCCAGCATTTCTTATGTTTTATTCAGAGATGGGATTTTACTAGGCTTTTGAGGCTGGACTAGAACCTATGATCTTCCTGCATTAGTCTCCTAAGTAGCTTGTATTTCAAGAGGTGTAACATCACACTTGGCACAAAGGGATTTTTACAGTTCTTAAGAAGTGCCTTAAAATAAAAGATGGGGACCACTTTCACTCCTGTCTTCACTCTTCCACCCAGCCAACCACATAAATGAGACAGAACCATCACCCTAGACCACGAGGTAGGATGACAGGAGAAAGACAGAACTGATGAGCATGTGATGATCACAGAGCTGCCCAACCTGGCTGGGCTGCCCATCTTCAAAAGCAATTCACACAAAAGAAAAATGAATCTGCGCTGTCCAGTACTTACCCAACTGGCTCCTGCTTCACCCCCAGAAATGCCTACTCTTGCCGTCCAGAAGCCCCTTGAGATCCAGTCTCAGCTCCTGAGTCCCTCCTCCCAGCCCCCTGCTTCATACCTCCAGCTCTGTCTGGTCATGCTCACTTCCTACACCTCCTCTTCCCACAATGATGCCCTCACGGTCCCCTTTCACCTCTTCAGTGACATGGTTAGTGACATGATTATTCATATTAAATTATCTCTATGAAAATAAGAAGTGGAGACTTCCAGCTTCAGCACAGAGACAGAGAGCTAGAAAACACCATTGCTCCCATTGGAGATTAAAAAGTTTTCTTAAGTGTATAAGATAACTGAGATCACGAGCAACATCTGCACAGGCAGATGTGTAAGGAAAAACAAGTCCTAAGTCCTTGAGGCATGGGACAGATGCCACTGGATGCCAAGATTCAATTAGGAAACTTTAACAAACTGTAAAGGACAAGCTCCTATAAAGGAGCCACAGAAATAGCGGGGCTCGCACTGTCCTGGCCTTTCCACTCCAGGAAACCCCCCAGAGCTCCCCCAGCCTCTCCCCTACTGCCCAGGAAGGGGGCACAATAGCCACGGACAAAACCCACCCAGAGCCTGTTCCTACCTAAGAGAGAGGCCAAATAAATGCGTATAAAGGGTGTTTTCCTTCCCTCCTCTACGTGAACAAACATCACACAAAAGTAACAGTAAAATCCAAGTGATAGAGCAGCAGGGGGAAGTTCATTCATTCTGGGGGAGCAGCACAAAAGGGACCAACGGTGAGCAAGGGGCCCAGCTGACCTACAACCCGCAACCGACAACCCAGCCAACCACTGATGAGATCAGCACTCACACCCAGGCCGAGGCCTGGCAGAAGGGAAAGCGTGCTCATCTCCCAGCACAGAAACGTTTACTGTCCACTCATCTGTACAACCTCCCAAGCAGTCGTGAGGAAACGAAACGGCAAGCAGCCTGAGACAGAGCAGTCATCAGAGCCAAATCACACATGACACAGAGTCTGGGACTACTGGGTTGAAGGCTTAGCTCAGTGGTTCTGGTACCTGTCTCACAAGCACAAGGTCCCGAGCTTAATCCCCAGGACCAAAACAAAAAACAGAGGGACTGTTAGTGTCCTGGTCCGTTTTGTGCTACTGTAACAAAATACAAGATGCTGGGGATTATATAAAGAGGTTCATTTGACTCATGATTTCTTTTTTTTTTTTAGGTTTTTTGAGATAGGGTCTCACTTTGTGGTTCAGGCTGGCCCTGAGCTCAGCCTCAAACTCACATCACAGCAATTCTCCTGCCTCTGCTTCCCGAGTACTGGGATGACAGGTGTGAGCCACCACTCCCGGCACTGTGGTATGTGGTACTGGTTGCTGCTGGGGTGAGTCTCCACGCCCCGTATGGTATGTGGTTACCGGGGATCAAACCCAGGTCCTTGCACTTGCAAGACAGGCGCCGGAACCACTGAGCTAAATCCCCGGCCCCTGACTCATGATTTCTTGTAAAGTCCAAACAGCAGGGAATCTCACTGACCACTGTGCAACATGACAGAAACCATAACACAGCCAGAACGTGTGTGTGTATGTATGTGTGTGTGTGTGTGTGTGCACACACACAAAACAGAGAGAAGGACAGAGAAAAAGACACAGAAACAAACACATCTGTCACACAGTGAGAGAGGCAGCTAAAGTGCAGGGGAGGTTGAGGCTCACTCTGTAACAAACTCATCTCACAGGAACTTGTCGGCCCACTCCCATGAGACCTAGCTTGCTCCCTGAGACCTGCTTTAATCTCTTCTTAGGAAAACTAAACAATCACTTTCCACTAAAACCCAATTATTAAATGTCCAACCATCTTTCAATACTATTCACTTGGGGGACAAGCTTCACATCAATTTACAAGGATCACCAGAAGCAGCTTGCTTTTTCCTGGAAGACTCACAATACACCTGTACAGTTTTGACACAAGACTATTTAAACTTAAGTGTTCTCAGCTGGGGATTTAGCACAATGGTTCTGGTGCCTGCCTCACAAGTTCAAGGTCCTGAGTTTGATTCCTGGTACCAAAAAAAAAAAAAACACCCCAAAACTTAACTGTTCTCTGCAGATATATAGCCTGAAGAAAGCATCATATTGACATTCTACATGACAGCATACGGATCCAAATTAGCCCTGACAGTGTGCTGATTGGATCTGATCAACAGGAAGTAGTAGGCTTTCCACTTGCCTTAGTAAGACAGAAATGAGTAAGAAATAAAAGATAAATTCCATTAAAGTTCAGAGGCACATAATTTCAGCCAAGTTTCTAAGGAAAGGTTCAGGAGTTTGGGGTATTAACGACATTCCCTCTAAGTCAAATACAAGTTGAAATGAAAAAGAAAATGCAACAGCATGAAAAATCATCAAATACTTAGTATAAATCTAACAAATATGCATAGGAGATGTATGCTGGACTTAGGTATAAAGTACAGATGTAAAGAACAAAATAAGATTCAAATAAATGCACAAGCATTCATGTCCATGAATTGACAAGCTCAATATTACTAAGGTGACCATTCTCCCTCAAAATGATCCACAAATTTAACACAGTCTCGGCCAAAATCCCAGAAGTTTTGTAGAAATTGACAAACTAATTCTAAAACTCATTTTAGAAGGAAGAAAAACTTCAAAAAGTCAAGATAATTTTTAAAAACACCTACAGAATCCTTAGCACTCAGTTTATTTACTCTAAATGTTTGGTAACCAAGGCAGTGTAAACTGATAAAAAGAGACATATAGATTAGCAAAACAGAATAGAGTTCAAAATAGACTCAAATATACAGCAAATTGATTTTTGTACAAAAGCGCAGTGACAATTTAATGGACAAAAGATGATCTTTTCAGTGAACAGGGCTGGAATGGTCGGGCATCAATAGCAAAGGAAAATATTTTAATCAATACTTCATAGCATATACAAAGGTTAACTCAAAACGGGACATATACCCAACTGCTAAACAATAAAACGTCTAGGAGCAAACAATTCTTGACCTTGGATTTGGCAAATATTTCTTGGGTAAAACACAATACCTGTAAATAGAAAAAGGGATACAATATGCTTCATTAAAATGTTAAACTGTTCTTCAAGAGATGCTCTTCAGACAATGGAAAGGTAAGCTACAGACTGGAAAAAATACTTGCAAAACACAAATCTGATAGAGGATTTCAATTTTCATATATTCTCATGCATAAAGAACTCACAGAAATAGGGAAGTAACCTAATATAAAAAGTGGGCAAAGATTTTTAACAAGAAGTTCATATATAAAAAGATAGCAAATGGAGCCAGCAGTGGCACACATCTGAAATCCCAGCTCTCCGGGAGGCTGAGGCAGGAGGTTCCCAAGGCTGAGCTCAGCCTGGGCCACCTAGCAATTTAATAAGACCCTGTCTCAATAAAGAGCGGGGGCTGCAGCTCAGTACAAAGGTCCTGAATTCCATCTCCAGTACTCGGAGGAAGTGGAAGATAGCAAACTGGTACACAAAAAAAGATGTTCAGCATCACTGGTCATTAGGAAAATAAAGTAAACCTCAGCGACATGCCATGACCCACCTTCTTCAAATTTCAAACGACTGGCCAGACCAAGTGTTGGGAAGGATGAGGAGAGAGGAGGATTTCCCACTGCTGGTGAGAATGATATCACCATTTTGATCATTTCTTTTAAAATGAAGTACACATGTACTGTAAGATCCAGCCACTTAACTCCTAGCTACCAACAGGAGCGAAGAGAAAGCAAATGCTCACGCAGAGCCCCTAGGAGAAGGCTTCCTGGTGGGGTTAGCCTGGGGGAGGGGCAACCCAGAGGAAGCCCCGGGGTTTACATAAAGGGATCACAACTGAGGTCCAGCCGGAGAACCATTGAGGAGGGACTTCCACGCTCAGTGTGCCCCGTCCAGGCCTCAATCGCCCACCCCTAGGGCGCGCCCGGGCAGCGGCTGAACTGGCCCCGACACCGCTGAGCCGGACGCGCTCAGGCACCCTGTTCTGTGGCTGAGCCGGTCAGCGGAGCCGTCGGGAGCAGCCCGGCACTCCCCCCACCCCCGCCCACGCAGGCTCCAGCTCCCCGGGACGCCCCAGGAGCCCAGCGACAGCACCCGCACTTCCAGGCCCTGGCAGGTCGCGGTCTCCGTCCTCAGAGCAGGGAGGGCCGATGCCCGCGCTTCCGCCCGGCAGCTCCGGCTGCAGCTCGGGCTCCGGAGTGGGAGGCGGCCGTCAGCGTTCCCTTGAGAAGCTGGCACTCCAGCCGCTGCCTCTTACCTCTCACGAGCTAGCTGAAGCACTCGCAGACAAGAGGCCGCTTTGTCAGTTGCTGCCAGTTCTGAGCATTTTTTGGCCTGAAGCACTGGCTTCCAGTGGGGGGGAAGCCCCAAGGTCCTCTGCATTCTCAGGTCAGGTCCGGCCCCCCTGCTCATGCACTGCAGGTACAATGGGCTGGATGGGGACACCAGAGCTCTTGTCCTAATACCGGGTGAGGGAGTGGCCCCAGGCAGAGCAAGACAGTGAGAGGGGGTCAGCCTTTCTGGGGCTTCCTTTCCCCATCTATGTGACATTCCCACTCGGGTTAGGGGCCAACAGCTAACTGCGGGATTTCACGCTCTGTGACTGTTCTCCTAGCAATGGGGACGCAGATCCGAGCAGGTGCTAGTTGGTTTCCAATCAAGAGACTGGGGTCCTCTGCTCCCCACAGCGGCCACACTCGTGTGACAAGGGGCCTATATTTCAGGTAGCAGTTGATCCTGAGAAAGGAGAGGAACTGTAAGAGATTGGAGAGGCCCTGAGCTGTGGGCCAGGCTCCCTACCCTCTCTGCCCCCCCAGCTCTTGGGAGAAAAGCTATGTAGGAAAACAAACCCAAAATACAAATAATTTCAAAAAGAAAAGATAGACAATAGGAAGGGGGGAGACGGGCTGTTTGCAAAGGAGAGACTGAGGGAGGGGGTATAAGAACGGGGATGCGTTCAGTGTATGCACTTACTGCTCAAGACCAATGCAACCGCTATGTGCTGCAAATCTGTAGAGATAACAAAATTCTAAAACAAAAATGGAACTCTGCCCAGAACTCTGCTTCGGGGCAGTGAGTGGTTCCCTGCAGATGGCCTGCCCCGGGCAGGGGCTCCTCCCACACTGGCACCTCTCCTCTGGGTGTGCCAGCGCCCACACCCACACCTTCCTTCAGTGTTGATTTATATTCTAACTCGCATTCAGGCAGATTCTCCTTGGTGTGTGATTCTGTGAGTTCTGACAAATGCAGAGTGACCTACAGCCAGTATCTGTCACCCCAGAACAGCTCCCCTCTCACACAGCCCCTCGCGGGGACCCCACACCTCCGCTCACCCCAACCCCTGGCGGCCAGCGGTCTGCTTCCCGCTCCCTCCACCCTGAACTCACCAGAATGGCTCATCAAAGAACTCTGAGCAAGTGGATGTAATCTCTTCAACCTGGATTTTCTCACCTGCCCTGACAGATTTAGGATTCGTCCATGTTACTTGTATTTTTTTTTAAACTTGCTTTTTAAGAGTATAAAGATAAAACCCTCGTGGAAACTCAGTGCGCCACCAGAACTCCCCTCCTGGGGCACTCCAGCCTCTCCACAGCACCCCCACCATCAGCCGTGTCCTGGCCAGCTGCTCCTGACAGCACCCAAACTTCCAGCCCTCCCCTCAGCCCAAGAGAGGGAGCCGCGAACACACGCACGATCTGACCGAGAGAGCACGCGTCCCGGGTAGACAGGCCCTTGGTTATATACTGTTTGACACTCTGTTCCTGCACGTGTGCATGCGTGCACACACACATGTACACACACACACATGCACACATGTGTGCACCCATAGGATCCAAGGGCCGAATCCAGGTCTCAGGCTCTCTGGCTCTGACTCTCACACTTTGATGCAAAATACGACAGAACAGAGAGCAACTGTGTCACTGTTAAGAAGATGGCAGATCTCAGGAGACCACACAGGCCCCGTGCAATATGGGGGAAGGCGGGCACTACCCCAGTAGCTCCTGTGGAAAGTGCCTGCAGCAGATGTGGCTGTTGGAGAGGCCAGCTGGTCCAGCGGAAGGTCCCCCCACAGCCCCAGCAGGCCGGTGCCCCCGACCTGTTCGGCTCCGACCCAGGAGAGGGCCCTGCCGTGAGCAGAGCCAACCTGCGGCTTTTTGTTTTCTCTTCAGTCACAGCCACCACAGATGACAGTCTCCCTTCAGAGGCCAGGTCCTGCCATTCCTCTGAGGCTGAGGTATGGCCCCGCCACCAGGCAAGCACCCCTGTGGTGACGGTGCAGGCGAGAGGTATAAAGGCTTGCTCGACACCCTGTGGACTCAAAATAAGGGAGCCCCGAGGGATCCTCCAGCTCCGAGCTCGCAGACTTGAGCTGCTCACTCGGCCCACCTGCCCCCTGGTCCTCACGGATACGGTTTCCCAGGGTGCTCTGCGTGCCTCTATGTGCAGCGCTCCAGGTTGGAATCTGCTTTCAGGAAACCCAACTGGAACCAAAAAGCGAACAGCGTGACGGTCAAATTCCGTCGGTAAAACCTTTATTCAGCTTTAAGAGTATATTCTCCCATGTTATTTTATTTGTTTCTCTGAGTAACTCAAGGATGTGTGTAGATAACTACTGTGTATTTGAATAAAGGAAGGTCCAGAAAACGCACATGCCTGTTTGTGTGAAATGTCCGTGAGATCTCTGGAGGCCTCTGACCTGCCAGGCCGGGTTCTCTGGTTGCGACACAGCCAGAGCTGGTGTGCGGGGACCTTAGGAGCGGAGGGGAGTGGAGGCAGGAGCTGCCAGGTCCATCCAGCTGGGCGCCTGCGACTTTAGGGGAGGCTGTTCCTAGTCCTCAGACTGCGCCGATTTTCTCCCAAGTGTCCAGAAGATGGCAGTAGAGTGTCTTGAGGAAGGGGCAGCTCTTGGCATGCTGCGTGGGTGTGGGTGTCCGCAGGGCTGAGGGCGGATATAGGAAGCAGCAGATGCTCTCCACCTGCTAACCGCCCCTCAGTTCGTAGTATTGACCTGTCCGTCCACTAGGTATAAAAGCAAGATCAGCTGGCTGTCTGCCTCTGGCAGAAGGTCTGGCCTGTGCCCTTGAACTCTAGTCCTGCTGGGCCACTGAAAACAAAACTAGAAAGTTGATGCCCCTGAGGGCAGCACCAGATCACTACTTAACATTATGTGAGGTGGAAACCGAACTCGATGTGATGGATTAACAGTATCCCTTGAAATGTCCCTAAAATTAAATATTTTTAAAAGGCAAAGAGCCTGCAAGGACCACACGAATGTAAGAAGACAACGACAAATGTGATGACGACTTTGTGGAGGTATGAGCAGCACCTGCCTTGGCAGAGCAGCAAGGCTGGATGCCAAGTGCCTTCGGAGAGGTCTTCTCTCCCTGGAAAGTAAGCAAGCAGCGGCCACCCTCTCTCAGACCGGGATGGTCCCAGGACTCCAGCACCACGCTCCAGACGTGGGGAGGAGAGGTGAGCTAACACAGGACGGCGGTAACTTCTCTATCAGACCAACTGGCTGCCAGAACCCTTCCCGCCCGGCTCTGGCCACAGCCGGTCTCGCTGCTGACGCGGAGGGCAAGGACCCAGTGTGAAGACTCCTTTACTGGAGCCCAGGTCTCTGCCACTTTACCTTTGTCATTGGGAGAGGTTTAGTCAGCTCAAACCACCAGGTCCTGTGCAAGACAAGAGGGAGGAAGAGAAGGAAGCAAAGAGATCCCGAGGCTTCCCTCCTCAGGAAAAGCCAGAGCTTTCCCAGAAACGGCCGCTTCCTGGATGAGGTTTGCTTAGACGCCTGGCCACCTTTGACCACACTGCTTACAAGGAAATGGTGAACACCAACACCAGGCATTGGCACCTCTGATGGGGGGAGAGACGGCACCAGGAGCTGTGGGCCGTAGGGTGAGGGCATTTCCTGACAGGCCTGCTGCTCAGGTGCGCAGCCAGTAACCGAGATGTCTTCTCCAGGATGGCCGGGTCTCTGTGTGGGCTTCCGGAAGCCCTGCACTGGGAGTGTGCCCGCAAGAGCCAGAGTCCCCGCCCTGCAGAAGCAGGGATGCAGGTCTCAGCAGACCACCTTCTGCTTAGGGAGATCCTCCCTCCTACTCTCCTGCCCCGAGAGCTCAGGCTGACTGGGGTCCACCAGCCTCTGGCTGGAGAGTCTACTGGGCTTCGTAGGGCCACCCTGCATCTCCGCCGCCAAGATGGCTTCTACTCTGGGGTTCCGGGTTCTGAAAACGCTTGCTTCTTTACCACCTCCACCTCAGCAACTAGCAGAGTGGAGAAAATAGAAACACAAGACAGTTACTACACCTCCGTCCACGTGCCAGCTTCAGTCCCTCATCCCCAGGAGAGGAGGAATCAAAGGCGACGCACGCATAACCCGGAGGGCTCCGCAGCCCTCGGAACCAGACCACCGGCTGCCCACACCCCAACACGGACTCAGCTCAGAACCAGGGCGCGGAGGGAGACACGGAAGCAGAAAATGACATCTAGACCAATACCCACTTATACAAATGAAAAGGGCACACACACAAATGGCCAATAAACCAAGAAAAAGTGCTCAATTTCATTAGTCCTCGGGGAAATGCCAATTAAAACCACAATGTGAAACCTCTATACACCCACTCAAGTGACTAAAATGAGACCGGCAAAAATACCAAGTGCTGGAGGACAGAAATGAACCGAATTCTCAGACGCTCACCGCTAGCCCAGTGTGCTCTGGTAGGACCACTTCGGAAAACCGTCCGGTGCCTGCTAGAAGTTCACGCGCTCTCCCATGACTCAGCATTTGCTGTCATCTGACTCAGCGTTCGCATTCCCGGATGTGCCTGGGAGAAGCGAGTACTTCCACTTCCCAAACTTCTCGCGCGGGACTGTTCACAGAGCTGCTCACGGAGCTCCACGCCAGACCCCGGACGTGCTCCGCCGCCATCAGTGGATACACGCAGTTTGGTAGACGGCATTCCGCACAGCAGCAGTGAGACAGCTACAGCAACAAACGGCAGTTTGGATGAATTTCACAAAAAGCCGATCAAAGGAAGCTGGGCACAAAGGAATCTGTACTTTCTCCCACTGAAAATAAAATGCAATGCTATGGCAAAGCTAGCAGAGGGAACCGAAGGCAGTACGGTAGTCTACCCAGGAAGACAGCTGCAGGGAGGGAGAAGCAAGGGATTTCCGAGGTGAGGCTCTGCCTGGAGAAAAGTCCTGACTCGACACCTAGACAGTGAACAGCTTCTTGTGTGTAGGTTAACAGAGGGAAAACACAAAAGGAAAGGCCTGGGCAGGGGGGCAAAACACACGTGCACAAACAGCACTACATATTTTACAAAGATAAGTACAAATTTGAAGGCCTACTTTTTTATCACGACTGGAGGTTGCATCCAGGGCCTTCACACTGAGCTACACTCACAGTCTCTTTTAATTTCAGTTTTTTAAAATTTTGAGACAGGTCTCCACAAGCCTCTAAATTGCCCGGGCTGGGCTTGAATTTACAGTCCTTCTGCCTCAGCCTCCTAGAGCTCTGTGATTATGAGCGTGGGGCACCATGCCCAACTAAGGACTTACTTTGTCTGTCAGGTTGGTACAGCAGTGGGGCAGTGGTAACAGAGAAGAGGCATAGAGTCACACAACAGAAGATCTTACAGGGATCCTCGCGATGATGTGCTTAATCCAGCCTTGAACCTGAGGCAGCGAGGTGGGGCGAGAGAAACCGGTCCCAGTAGCCCTTGGTGTGCTCTCTGGCCACATACCCGAGATGGCTCCCTGCTGTTGGTGCCAACCCGGGAGGTCCTCCATACCCTTTCTGAACGCTGTCGTCGCTCTCGGACCCCGGCGCTTCTCCCCGGAGGCCTCTGAGTGCTCCTCCCGCGGGGTCCTCATCTCACCTATCCATTTCAGCTCCGGATGCACCTATTCGTGGCTGCAGCCCTCAGCACTAGGGAAGAACGTGGAAACCCTCCCTCTGCCAGGGAGCGCTCCACATCCGTCCGCAGCCCCTGCGCGCCCAGCCTGGTAAGTCCGTCTGCCCGTCTCCACCTCTCTGTAACCCAGAGGCCGGTGTGGAGCGTCTCCAGGAGGGCGCTGCTGCCCGCCAACTCCAGGCAGGCGCGTCCACTCTCCAGCTCAAAAGCGGATACGGGCTGCGCGGCCCGCTCTGGCCACTAGTGGGAGCTGCTGGCCAACCGGAGGGGCGGCGGGTCTGTGGCCCACTGGTCGGCCAGCCTGACACCTCGGCCCACTGAGAGCCAGAGGGTCCTGTGTCCTGCAAGTTCAGTAGACCGACTATGAAAGTAGACCTGCCCTGCGCACGTGAGGCACCCGGGACCCCTGTATCCCTATGTCCAGGGACCCTGGACTCTCCCTACCTCCATCTCTTTGAGTTCCCAAAAAGGGAGTCACAGGTCCTGCATCCTGCACTCTCAGAGCCCCAGGCTGTGTTAGCCCTGGGGAGTGTTCCTGCGTCTAGAGGCATGGAAAATGTAGGAGAGAAGAAAGTAAAAAGCGGTTGCCAATGAAGATGGGGGCGTGTGCTTCTGGGAGGGCTCTGGTCTTGGCCACCGCAGGAGAGATGCGCTGTCCCTTTCCACGGCCCCCGGCAAAGGTGGTGGCCCGATGGGCTTGGACAGGAGAGGTGAGGCGCCTCGCGG
Source organism: Petromus typicus (assembly GCA_004026965.1). Taxonomy (NCBI): domain Eukaryota; kingdom Metazoa; phylum Chordata; class Mammalia; order Rodentia; family Petromuridae; genus Petromus; species Petromus typicus. Next base: position 64,948 of record PVIR01004763.1, on the reverse strand, counting down.
TACATACATGGGAGCCCGCATGTGCAGGGACATCTCAGCGTCTGCACGCCTGTAAGCATGTCCTTGCATGAGTCCATGCTCATGTCAGTGTGACCCTGCTCTCTGTGTGTGTCAAGGTTACACAGGGCTGAGAGTGAATGTGGATCTTTGTGCACGGGTGTGTGTGTGTATGTGTGTACTGGCTGTGGGCTTGATCTGGGTTTGGGTATATGTTGGAGTCTGTCCGTACACGTGTGTCCATGTGTCTGTTTCCACCGTTGTGCAAGTTTCCACGCTGTCACGGCGTGTCCGTGGCGTGATGTGGTTCTGTGTGAGAATGTGCTGTGGCCGTGGATGTGGGCTTCCGAGTCAGGAAGTGTCCCTGGGTCTGTCAGGGTGTCTGCTTCGGTGGCAGTGTGTCAGCGATGTGTGTCCGTGTGGGTGAACGCAGGTGTGTCTGCGCACACGTGCATAGGTGTCAGTGATGGGGTCCTGAGCCAGCGAGAAGGGGCGCGTGTGTGTGCGCGCCCGCCCGTGCCCTCGGCCGGCCCGGCGCGTGCCTGTCCGTGCAGGCGTGGGTGGCTCTCCGTGGCGACGCGTCCCTAGGTCGCCGTGCGCACGCCGCCGCGCGCCGTGTCCGTGGTCGGTCCGCGTCCGCGTGGGCGCTGTCCATGGCGGGGCGCCCGGGTCTGCGCGGGGGCGTGCGCCCCGAGAGGGCAGCGGGCGGAGTGCCACGTGCGAGCCCGGCTCCTCGCTCTGGGGCGGAGCCAGCCCGGAGCCCCGCGCCCCAGGCCGAGCCCAGGCGGGGCCCGCCCCCGACCCCGCCCCCAGCCCGCGCCCGCCCGCCGAGCCCGGAGCCCGGAGCCCGGAGCCCGAGCCGAGCCTGAGCCGAGACGGCCGCGGCGCCGAGGGATGTGGGGATCGCGCCCCCGGGGCTGCTGAGCCCGCGCCCGCGCCCGGAGCCGCTGACGAGCCGCGTCCGCGCCCATCGCAGCCGCCCGCCGCGGGCCGGGCGAGGGACCCCCAGGTGAGCAGCGAGCGCCTGGCGCTGGGCGGCCGGGCCGGCCCAAGCCCTCAGCCCGCGGCTGCCCAACTTTGCTCCCCGAGGGCCGGAGCCTCCAGCCCCAGCGCCCTCCTGCCCCGCCCGGTCTGCGCGGCCGCTCCCTCCCCCACCGCGCCCCCGAGGGCGAGCCGCGAGCCGAAGGGGAGAAGGGGCGCCGCGACGGGCTGTGGGGATCCCCGGGGGCGTCGCTGATAGCCGCCCCCTCCCCTTCCCTTCCGGGTTTCCCAGCGCGCTGTCGAGGGCCGGGGGAGGGGAGCTCCGGCCCGAGTTTCCCTGCTATACCCGGCGCAGGCTCCCGGAGGGTCTGGGATTGGGACCCGGATTCCCGAGGCGGAGACCCCAAGGTCAGAGCGGCTACGAGGCACGCAGTCAGCGTATTTCCAGAGAGCAGGGGTGAAGGGGAGGGCTGGGAATGGAGGAGAAGGCCAAGCACCCGGTGTCGGCGCAGAGGAGCCTTGGGCTGGGGCTGTTGTCGCTGTTGGACGAGATCTCTGCGTGGCCTGACAGGTCTCCGTGCGCCCTAACGCAGGAGAGATCTGCCTGCGTTTCCTGTCTCTGGGCATGGAGACCACGAGCAGATCTGGGTGCTTCTGACGCTCAGGGTGTCTGTGTCTCCCTGTCTAAGTACCTCTCTGGAGGGAGAGGTCTCGGGGCGCCGAGATTCAGAGGAGCCTTCGGCCCTCCTGCTCTGACCAGTCGGGCTCCCGCCTGGCAGGGCCAGCTGCTCTTGACCTCTGCGATACTTCTACTTCGTGGTCTCCGGGGACGCTGTGGGTGGCATGGAGGGACCTCCTCCTCGCGGCGCCCTGTCTAGGGGGCTGGTGGAGGCGGGATATAGGGAATGGAGACGCTGGGGACAAGGCCGTGGCTTCAGGCCGCCGCGGTCAGGCCGCCGCAGAACACCTGTTGGAGGGCAGCGCACCACCGTCAGGGTGCAACTCATGCCGTGAGCCCCGGCGGAGGACCAGGATCCTGTCAGGTCCTGGGCTGGCTTCCTGCTCCCCAGCGGGCAGAGACCCCAAGCACCTGTCCCAGGGACAGCGAGCACTGCCACCCAGCCAGCAGACCCGCATGACCTCCAGGCGGCGGGCACCTCGCCCTCTCCCAGCTTCCCACCGTTCTAAGGCCTAGATCATCCAGAGCCCGGCGCCCTCCGCGGTGTCTTCCGACCTCTTCCCCACCCCCAGAGCTGGGCATATGAGTGGCGGGGATAAAGGTGGGCTGAGGAGGGGACAGGCAGCCCACAGGAGCCCAGGGACCGGGGACAGCTGAAGTATAAAGCGATTGCTTGCTAGCATGGTCATGCAACTTTTAACATCACCCTGTCGACGCCCAGTTGTAAAGGCAGGGAAACTGAGCCCTGGGGGCCTCAAGGACTTAGTCAAGGTCACAGAGACGGTCACTGGGCCCAAGGCATCCCTCAGCCTGGAGGGTCTGAGCAGGCGGGAAGTGTCCTTCGGCCCATGGGGTGTGGGCAGCCTTGGTGCACTGGGGGCTTGTCGTGTCTGGTGATCACTGCTCCCCTGGAGGAATTCCCGGTGACCTCCCTCTACATGAGGAGTGGATCTGAGGAGTGGCGGGAAGCTCCAGATAGAGCTGGGCCGTGGAGCGCAAGAGGCTGTGCCCCTGGCAGCCACAGAGAAGGGGGTCGTAATTGGAGCCTCTGTTTCAACGGAGGCCGGTTCCTGCTGCTCCTTGGGGAGATTTCGGGAAGGACATGCAGTAGTAAAAGTGCAACCCCAGAAGCTTCATCGAAGAGGGACTGGGTTACTGTGACCAGACAATTGAGGGTATCTTTTGGACTAAATAAACTTCCACCCAGGTTTTGAAGGGTAAATAGGAGTTTTCCAGGTGAAGACAGCGAAGCCCAGCCCTCGGAACTAGAATGCACAAAATCAGGGGCCTGTGAGATGACACAGATATGAATTAGCTGAGTATCTGTAGGGTTCTCGGTGCAAGCGAGAGATGAGCGGAGTGAAAGCCAAGTACGCCCAGTCACAGGCTCGTGTGAGCTCTGCTCAGGGCTGGGGATTTATCCTGGGTGGTGCTGTGCAAACAGCTAACATGGACCGTGTCTTGCTGTGGGCCCTTCCTGGGGTGCCTGTCACTGTATGTCCTTGAGTGACGTGAGAAGCCTGGACAGTAGAAATGGTCCAGCAGGTAGAGCAGCTGCACCCTGTCACACACCCACTGGACAGCAGAGTCGGGTTTGAGCCCAGGTGGCCGTGGATCTGCTCTGTGCCCTGCCACCCCCTCGGGGTGGACTGTGGATCCTGTCGGAAGTCTTTCAGGGAAGGAAAGGTGACAGAGTGTGCGGCCACCTGCCCCGCTGGATGATGGCATGGCATCGCTGTCCACGAAGGGATAGCTGGCCTGTTGTCCCTGACCTCGAAGCCTGAGGAGGAGGAGTAGAGCCTGTGACGCGCTGTGAGAGGGGAGAAGGCTAGCGAAGCCTCAGGGCTCCCAGGAGAGCCCCTGCCTTCTGGCAGGGAGGCGGGATGTGGATCTGGAAGGACACACCCTCCAGAAGGAGGTCTGGGCCGGAAGTCTGGGCTGGAGAACAGAACTCAGTCTGCACGAAGCTGGTGTGCAGCTGGCAATGAAGTAGAGAGTTCAGTGAGCACACAGACCTAGGGTTCTCCAGGCTGACAACATTAACCTCACATTAACCAAGACTTTCCATAAAAATACTCATCAGCTGCTGGTCCAGTGGGTCCTTGGGTGGAGCTTGAGCAGCAGTAGGTTTGTGGTAGAGGCTGAGGGAGGAAAGTTGCATCAGGAGCCCTGGGGCACTTGGGCAGTGGAGGCCTAAGTCTGTGAGGAAGGCTGGCGCAAACCAGGAGCGGGAGCTGCCTGGATGGCAGAGGGGGCCAGTCCTGGGACGAGGGGCAGCCCCTGACTTTTCTTCCAGGAAATTCCTGGGTGGATGAGAATGAATGAATGAATTATTTATGGTGAAGTACCCATTAGACTGAGCATCCGGGAGGGTGCTGGTGACCTTGCCGGGACAAGTGCCCACGCCGTTGGCTGCTGATGAATGCGTGGACCAGTGGATTGGAGAATGGACAGGCTGGAGTGGCAGCAGTCTGGAGTGTGGGTCGTGGGTGACAGAGGTGAGGATGCAGAAACAGCATGTGCAGACAGCACTTTAAAGGAGTTTGATGGTTGAAGAGGGAAAAGAGAGATAGAGGCGAAAGTCCCACGGCTGAACCACAGGGCGGCCAAGAGAAGGCAAGGCCTATGGGCACCTGGGGACAGTGGCTGGGGCAGAGACCTCACCGCGGGGTGGCAGAGGCTGTGGTCGCCACCCAGGGTGGCCTGATGTAGGTCTGAAGCCAAGTTCGGCCTGGTGTGCTGCAGAGGCTGAGGGAGGACATTCCGTGTCCACTGGGTGCCGTGGAAGGTTCCAGAAGATGTCTGAGGACCTGCGGTAACTGATCTCATGAAGTCTACAGAATGCAGGGGAAAGATAGACTGGAAATCCCTCAACAAATCGATCCAGAATGTAATATTCCATAGGGACCAGGCCTGGGAAGGGAGTGAGATAGGAGCCGATTGGAGAGCCAGGGCGATTCCAGCCCGGCTGACCAGGGACGGCCGTGTAGAAGCAGCTGGTCTGAGTCCTGAGAACCAGGTCTGAGGAGGCCCAGGGAAAGGTGTTGATGAGGGAGCTGCCAGTGCAAAGGCCCTGCGGTGGGGGCGCGCCCTGGCGGACAGGGTGGAGGTGGAGCCGAGCCGTGCATCAGGCTGACCCCTCTCACCAGCCTGTCCCTTCAGCCACACACGGCTCGCACCACTCCCCTCCGCTGGCAGCGGTTCCTGGCAATGAGACTATTTTTAGACACAACTCTCCTCTCTGTGGGCCCAGAACATACCGTGTCTTTTTAAGATGATCAATATGGAATGGCACTATTTATAGAGACCCCACGTCAACTCCTGAGGCCTGGGACCCCCAGATAGGGGAGAGAGTCCGAGGCCAGGCTTTGCGGGGACAGGCACCACGGCTGGCGCAAGCTCAGGGACATCTGACATGGATTCTTTGAAACTTGTGTCACCTCCTCCCGGCCTGCGCTCCCTCATTCCTGGAGTGGTGGCCATCGGCTGGGGCTCAGGGGCCAGGCAGCCAGCAGCCCCCTTTCCTGGAGGGGACCGATGTTCCCAGCCCTGGCAGAAGTGAGCCTGGTGAAGGCACTGTTGGGTGGGACGGTTTTCAGCCTCTGCCCTGTTCTCACTGTTTTCCGCTGTGGCGGAGTGTAGGACAATGAGGGTCCTTGGGCTGTCTCACACCCACCCCCGGGCTGGGAAGCCATCTTCCCAGGACAAGGCGTCGGGGCCCAGCTTCCCAGGGTTGCTCAGTGTCTCACAGAGCAGCCAGGGGGGGCTTCCTGAAGAGCAGGGGAGCCCCCGGCTGTGCAGGATGAGTCTCCAGGCCTGTTCTCCAGAGTGTTGCTGCTCTAAGGCCTGAGGCCTTCCTCTCCTCCTGGTCCCTTCTGGTGAAACCCCCCAGGGCGGCAGGAGTCCCTCCAGCAGGTGTTCAGGAGAGAGGGGCAGGAGCGCTGCGTGGCGCTGTGTGGCCCTTTCCTCAGACTCGGGCAGCTCACGCTGCTGGGAGGCAGAGGCGGTGCCAGCCACCCGAGGCTCGAGGTCACACGGGGCAGGGGTGCCTGGAGCTCTCAACCCCGAGTGGGACCTGCAGGAAAGGCTCTCATGGTGTCCGGAGGGCGGACAAGGGCCCTGGTGGGTGTGGATTCCTCAGAGGCCTGTGTGAAGGAAGGGCTGGCTCCAGAAGCAGTTCTCGGAGAGAGGGCAGGTGGGAGAGGTGACGCGGCTTCAGGCCCCACAGTAGTCCTTGGGCCACAGTGGCCCTTCCACCCACACCTGGGGCCAGCAAAGCCCACTCAGTGCTTCCTGCTCCTGCACGGCCCTCAAGCCCCTGCCTTGGACCCACGGCTGGAGCAGGAAGAGGGGGAGCCTCTGGCTGCCCAGCCCTGCTGCCTCTGCTGTGCCAGGGACCTGAGGCCAGAGGTCTGAGACCGGAGCCGAAGGCACAGGTGCTTACTGCAGGGCCTCATGCAGCACCAGCCCACACTTCTGGGTTGCACACAGCACAGACTGCCAGTTAAATAAAGCGACAGCTAGTTGCCAACAAAGCTGGAAACCCAGGGAAAGGCCCCGCTCACTTGCTGAGCCTGGGGCCTATTAGATGTGTAATTGCTGAGCTTCCGTCTCAGGAACATCAGAGAGAGAGAGAGAGAGAGAATCCCTGTGGTTCCTGTGGGGCCGGCCTGCGGTCCCCAGAGATGGCTGGACTTGGCCCCCAGCCCTGCTATGAGCAGGGGGAGGACTTGTCCCCAAGCTGGGTGGGGTCGCTTGTGTCAAGGAGACTTAGATGGGAGTTACAGTCTCAGAAACACGCTGAACATCCAGACACAGAAGAGCCGTGTGTGAACTAACCTCAGGTGACAGAAATCAGAAGAGCTGGAGGGACCAGGCCCGCTCTCTGTGTGGTGGCAGCAGGTTCACAGTTCGCCCCCCCTTACAGCCGAGGTCGGCATTTAAATTTGTAGAGTCTTGGACACTTTGGTGACAGATTTAGTCTCGGTGGAGTGTTGGGGTAGAGACCTCAGAGGGCTGACCTCCAGGTACCCCTGGGCATGTCTGGTGCACATAGTAGGTGCCCCATAAACGCCTCTGTCGCCCTGGCACCACTGCGCAGGGCCCCGTGAAGGCTCGGTCAGCTCAGCTGTGCAGAGAGGAGCTCGAAGGCCTTGGGCTCTGGGATCAGGACGCTGCCATCTCGAAGGCAGACGCCACCCACCGCCTGTGGGAATCCTCAGGGCCCCTCTGGCGGGCACCCCGGGTTCTGAGGGTGTGTGCTGCCTAGGCTGGATGCCTGCTCTGGGGCCTGGGGCGGAAGTGACCCAGGGGGCTGGGCGGAGTCTCTGGGCACAGTGTCTTGGGATCGCCCAGGTTCCTCCAGGAGACCCAGGCCCGGCCGCCTACTCTCGGCTCACACCACAGAACCTCTCAGCTGTAGGACACCAGGGGTGCCCCAAGGATCCCTGGGGAAGACTGGAGCCTGCGGCGGGTGCTGACGACTGGGCCTAGCGCCCCGACACTACTGAGCGGCTCCCAGAGTGCTGGAGCGCAGGCAGGTCCGGCCCTTCTTGTCTTTGGGGTAGGACCCCTCAGGGGACTCCCAAGGCCAGTTTGTCCCTGGGAAGTGAGCTACGTGGAGCGCAGGGCTGAAGGTGCTACTGCCCTCAGCTCCCACCCTGGACGGGACCTCAGTCGCACAGTTTCCGACATACCCAGCCCCGGAATCACTCCGCGAGCCGAAGCGGGCGGGGCGCTCCAGTCCGCTGAATTAGCCTGGGCTTCGGCCTGCTGAAGGATAAATGAGATGCAAATGTGTGTAAATGAGGGCATCCCTGGCTTCTGGGGAGGCGTGTTCGCCTCCGGGTGGAATGGGGGTGATTCTGCCCAGCTTCCCAAGATCGCTGGCGGCAGGGCGGGGACTGCCCTGGAGCAGCTCCTGGGGACCGAGATAAACGCTTCTGAATCCTCGAAGGCGTGGAGTCTGCGGGGAGCAGGTTAGCGGAGGCCCCTGTGCAAGGACGCGTCAATGTGCCTTTGATCTGGGAGCAAGGGCCTGAATGCACGGGTCACAGCACCAGCTGGCACCCCCCGCCGAGCCTTTGTGCCGGCGGTTACCCGGGAGAGGCGGGCGCGCAGAGAATTGTCTGGGCGGGCTGGAGGGGTGTCTGAGGCGCGCGGTCCAGCCCTCCCCTTCCCGACTCCACTGCCACCCACCGCCTGTGCCAGAGACCAGGTGGTCACCTTTGTCTGCCAGGACAGCTCTCCGTCAGCCCACCCCAGTCCTCCCGGACCCCCCAGCCAGAGGCCAGTCTGAGGCCTGGCCCCGAACGGTGGCCTTCTCCGCCGAGAGCTGACAGCAGAACTCTAGTGGTGCCATTCGGCAGAAAAAATAGTAGAAGCCGTAAATGCACATCTGTTATGCAGTTTTAGGTTTTTCTAGCAGCTATGCTTTGAAAAGTAAAAAGAAACATAAGTTTTAATGTGTTTTGAGTTAAATACGTTTAACTTGCAATCAATAAAGATTATTAATGAAACAGTCGGCATTCTATGTCCCCGCTGAAGCTTCCGGCAGGGTCTGCGCCTGAGCTCGAGTGGGTCCGGACAAGTGCTGGGGAATCACTTTTGTCAGGGAAACTGCTGGCTCTGGACACGGGCAGACATCGCCAAGTCTCCCTGAGAGCCCCTGACCAAGCGTGGGCACCAGCCCCAGAGAGAGAGGTCTAGCCTCAACTGTGCCAGCCACTGACTCTTAGCCTAGGTCCAGGCGGTCAGCCTCTGGGGGCCACGCCTTTCCTCCCGCTGGCCACGCCCCTTCCTCTGCTCGCCTCGCCTAGGGCGGGAGGCGGTGTGCTGACGCAGTTGGTCTTGGACAGCCGGGTTTACCTGATCCCTGAACATCGGACTTTCCACTGGGAGTAGGATGATGTGTGTTCCTAAGATCATTGCGAGGCGGAAATAAGGTGCTCACAGCAGCGCTTGGCTTATTGCTGGGCTCCTAAGCGGCACGTGATTCAGCAGAAAAGTCCTTAGTCCTGTGCCCACCCCAGCTCGGACCTGGGGAAACTGAGGTCTCCAAGGGGACCAGGGTCACGGAGTGGGCTTGTGGCTGGGTGACAGGGTGGTTAAAATAGCACCCATTCATACGCTCATTCCTTCAGTCATGGCACCTCCCTGGGCCGGGCAGTGCTTTGGGAGGTGGGAATTCAGGTATGCCAGTCGTAGGCAAGGAAAGAGCCAGCAGGCAGGCAGGGGTGTGTGGAAGGCAGGTCCCCTGAGCTGGGTCGGCCATGGGCTCAGGAACATGTGCTGTGTGACCACTGTAAGGCTTCGGCACATCTGGTCACTTAGTTGGGTGGTGGAGCTGGCCCTGCCACCTGGAGGCAGAGAGATCTCCAGTTCAAGCCCACCCTGGGCAACGGAGTGAGGCCCCATCCTAAACCAAAAATATAGCACATACAGTGGTGTGTAATACACACAAACGGCTGCCACCACTTGACGTCTTTACTGCAGTAGGCTTTTGTTGTGGGGTGTACCCCTTTAAAGAGTCTTGGAGAGCAATGTGCCTATACGCTGCCCCAGCGGCACAGCGTGTGCTTGGCCCCTGCGGATTGCAGGGAGGCCGCTTTGAGTTTCAGGGCTGAGTGTCCCTCAGGCGGAGGGTGTGCCTGGTGTCACCGGTCAGTCCCAGCACCAGTGTCGAGTCCAGTGGCCGACCTAACCCTGTCCACTGTGTAAGGGCTCTCTGCTCGCTGCTAGGCAGAAGCCCCTCTGAGTCACTGGACACACTGTCGGGTGGACACCTCATTAACCCGCCCAAGGTAAATCAGTGCCAGGCCCAGGGCCCTGTAGGTAAGTTGGCTCCCAGCCACCGCTCACCGCTCCCGCCGACAGCACCAGGAGTCCTCAGGGGGGAAGGAAGCCGGGAGCCGGAGAGAAGGCTGACTGGAGATGCGGCAGGTCCCCTACTCAGGGTATCGTCTCACTGCCAAGCGCAGCACGTCTGGGAAGAGAAAGCTTCCTTGCGTCAGCGTGGAGTCTCTTTGCTGATGACTTGCTAGTTCCTCATCATCACCTGTTGATCTGGGACCCACCACCTTAGGAAGGAAGTATGTCCTGGTGCCGTCTGTGGGCCGCGTACCTAGTGGGCACCGATCGGGTGTTGCGGCATCAGCCAGTTACTGGGTTGAGCGGAGGTGCAGCTTAGTTAGCGTGTTCCCCTCTGGGAAGAAATGAAATCGCTGCTGCCTGCAAGGCCCTGAGACCCGGAGTGAGGGGGGTCCTGGGCTCGTGCTGTCAGACTTCTGCTGACCCCAGCTGTCCCTGCCATGGACAGCCTAGACCGAGGGCAGGCGTCACACCGCGCAGAGCACAGGAGCCCCAGGCTCCCAGACGGTGAGACCAGGGTGAACCCAGTGTCACTGGCACTGTGGTCCCCACGTCTCTGTGCAGGCCTGGCCTCAGAGATGCCCATGCCCTCTCTCCCCAGGCTGGGCAGAGGTGGCACCCAGGAGAAAGACTGCATGCCAGAGCGTGGGTGCATCAGCCTGAGGTCACCTGACCTGCAGGCGGGAGGAAAGAGCACAGAGCAGAGGGAAGAGGCCGACAGACTTCCTCGGAAGCTGGGAGCCACTTCCATGGAGCTCTTTGCATAAATTTACATGGCAAAGAATATTTTTGCATGCTGGTTTCCAGAGGCTCTGATTCCGAGGCGACCGAAGTGCCAGACCTGACTGGGACCGGAGTGTGCTTGCCTTGGGGATCCAGGGTGGAGGGGACGGGGCCCTGGCCCCTCTGGAGCAGCCGTCCTCGGGTGTGAGGATGTCAGAGCTGAAACTGACCGGCACAGCCCCACAGCATCTCAGCCTGACAGTCCAGGGGGTTAGCGGGGTTCCCAGCCCTGTCAGAAGAGAAGGGGGCTGGGGGGGGCTGGGGGGTGGGGAGGAAGTCAGAGGTGCCCTGGTGGGCGGTGGTGAGGAGACCGCGAGGTGACTGCTGTTGAGAAGGTCTCTGCCATGGAGCGGGTTGGAAGCGAGAGGAAAGTGGCTGGAGTGTGGTGCTGTCCAAGCAGGGGTGGAGAGGCTCTTGGACCGGGGTTGGATACAGGGTCTAGGAGCAGGGTTTGTGTCTGGCCAGGGTCAGAGGAAGAGGTTGTAAGAGGAAGCAGTTGGGAAAGGTAGTGACGATTTACTTCTTGGAGCCAGTAGGGTCAGGGCGAGATGAGACCAGTAACCAGAGGCCGGCGGACAGAGCGGGCAGGAGGAGTTGGTTTCCAGGTGAAGGGAAGACAGAGAAACTGGCCTAGGCCAAGCCTTGTGGAAGGAGCTGTCCTAGCAGCTGCAGGGCTTCTGCGGAGGGAGAAGTGGTCTCGGAGAGGGGAGGTCAGTGCCCTGGCCTCCTAGGAGGGAGTTGCTGTGGCTTGGAGTCAGACCTGCCAGAGCCTCTCAGCTGACAGCAGATACCCAACGGAGGCCTGCTCAGGTGTCTCCGCCAAAGCCCTGCACAGATGAGGGTGAGGCCTCCTGGGGCAGAGGCCTCTTCCCCGGCCTGAGCACCCCTCACCCTGCAGCCCAGGCTCCCCTAGGCCTGGCTGTACAGGGTGTGGACCCTGAGTTGCTGGGGGAAGGGCAGGGCCAGGGCCAGGTGCAGGCAGCTGAAGAACAAGGGAGAAAGTGGATCCTGCCCGCCCATCCTGAGCCGGCCCAGGGACAAAGACACGCTTGGCACGTTTACTTTGGAACCTGAGGCGGGGAGCGGGATCTTCCTCCGGAATCTGGTTTCAGCCGCTCCCCTGGGTAGCCCATACCCCCTCCTGGCCAGTGATCTGAGGGTGTGGGTGCCGGTGGGCAGAGGCCAGCCCGAAAATGACCCTTCTTAGCACCTGGGCCCCATCACAAGGACTGGACATGTGAGCTCTGGTCTCAGACATCCCCCAGGACCTGGCACCAGCCCCTCAGGGTAATCTTCTCTCCTGCTGGGCCACAGCAGGACTTGGATGGAATTTGTTGTGCCCAGGGCAAGGCAGTCAGGGTCCCCAGGACCAGCTCCCTTCCCTAGAACCGTCTTCCCTAAAACTGTCAGTGTGACCTCCTTCCCTGCCCAGAAGTGACACCTTCAGGAGGGTCGGAGCCACAGGCAGCCAGGGAGGGCTGAAGCCCGCCAGGGAGGGCTCAGTGAAGGCGCGAGAGTCTCAGAAGATCCCTGAGCATCTTTTGTCCACCTTCCTCACCTCACAGATGAGGAAGGTGAGAGGTAGTGGAGGCCACCCCAGGGTTAGTCCTGAGCAGAGACCAAGCCAGGTCCTTACCTCTGTCTGCCGCTGGGTGAAGCCCATTTCAGAATCAAGCAAAACATAGGTTAAAAAGAAAACCAGTTGTACTGAATTCAGCCCCAAGAACACTTGAGAATCAACTTTTGATAGAGTAATGTATGTGCCTCTTTATTAATGTTTTAAATAACATTGAGCGGCAGGCCTAAGTACTGTAATTTTGAAGTAGTGACGGACGTTAATAATATTCAAGATACCAGCAGCAACTCACATGAGACAGGGAACCAGTGCAGTTCACTTCGTCACTGTAGTGCTAACACTTCTGTTTGGTCGCCTATACTCATGGGGGAAGGGAATGCTAAAATTTGGGAGTTTGGAGAAAGAGATGCTATCTCTCCCCAAGTCCCCCCCATCCCTCCAAGGGTCCAGTTAAGAGCCGATGATCTCTACAGACAAACAGAGCTCATCCATCCACTCAGCAGTCAGGAGAGAGCTTATCTGTGGCAGAGGGTGGCTGGTATCTGGACGAGAACCCAAGGGGAGGGACAGATTAGAAACTATCTGTGTCTTTGTCTAGTTGCTGGTTACCCAGTGCATTCAGTTCCTGGAAATTCCTCCCCTTATACATGCACGAATCATTCATTGCAACCCAGATGACCAGCGCATTACTAGAACAGACACAGGCGGAAACTTGTGCGTGTGCGTACACACACACACACACACACACACACACACACACTTCTGCTGGCGTGTACCAGTGAGCCTCTGCACTTCATGGGTGGACACGCGTCTCTAGAACCTTGCAGGTGTATGGACACAGGTGGATACAGTGAGAAGGGAAGCATGATGTTTGGCCAATAATTGCAGGGTGAAGGGGAGCCTCCCAATTCACAGGACTAGCGAATGCTCACGTGGAGAAGGTCAGCCTACGTACAAGGGACTGCTGTCATCCAGGCTGGATATTAAAAAAAGAAGAAGAAGAATAGCTTTATTGTTTTTGTAAGCTCATGATAACAAATTCAGGCAATAAAAAAGTGCAAAGAAAGTTCCAGATTATCCAGAGTCCCCCCAGCCAGAGCTGTTGGTGTATTAGAGTCTCTGGGAGGCAGACAGGGAAGTGCAGAAACCCACTCTCCCCTCGCTGTTTCGGACTCTCCACTTCCTCCAAGTGATAAAACAAAAAGGAGGGGAGGACAGCGCTCTGCGGAGGCAGTGCTGGGCCTCTGTCCCCCGCGCAGTCCGCGCTGCACCTCCCGGACCCCAGCCCTCTGCGGCCGGGCGGCTGCCTGTGCTCTCCGAATCCCTGCCGCTTGGCCAGGTGCGCCCTCCCCGAGTCGGGCCCATTCAGGCCCTCGGCCGGCTCTGTGTAGGGGTGGGTGTGGCGGCAGCTCCGGGGTCCTTGGCAACATGTTTGCAGGAGTAAAATCAGGGCAAAGCCCTCAGCTGACAGGAAGGGATCTGTCCTGGCGGGGATCCCAACAGGTGTCCGCCGTGCCCTCCTGAGCCAGGGCCTGGCCTTCCCCGGTTTGATGTGGTAATTAGCAGCGGTGTCCCTGCTCTGTTGTCGCATCAGAAGCCCTCTGACCACATCCTGTCTGGGTGGGGCAGTTGGGGACGCATTCTTCTGCCTGGCTGTCATAGGCAGTGTGTTCACACCACTTTCTAGATCGCTTGAGGCCACCAGGGGCCACATTCTCCTGGTGTGGTGTCACATGCATGTCCTGGCTGGCTGGCTTAGTCAGTAGCGGTCACGGTCTTCCGGTTCTGCTGCCCCTCAGGACTGGGGTGGGGGTGGGGAGGAGCCGTAGAGGCCCAGAAGTGCTCGTGGGCGTCTCTCGTGTTAGGAATCACATTAGCCTGGGAGGACACCATGCCTGGGGCGTCCTCAGAGGCCCAGCAGGGACCCTGCCACAGCTGTGTCGTCAGGGTGCTGACATCTGGATGACAGCTCCAAAGCTGTTAGCCCGCTGTTTCTGAAAATCCACGGGATTTCCCTGGGTCTCTACAGAGAGACAGATGTCCCATGAGTTGAGGCCCTGGGTGAGAGCTGTACCTCCCTTCCTGTCCCCCACAAATGCACACGTAGACACCACTCAGGTTGGGAATGCTCCCCGAAAGGAGGGCAGGACCTGGGCCCTTCTGATGCCGCTCCTCCTCCGTCATGGATCCAGGACCAGCTGTGCCAGGGGGCTGGAACAAAAAGATGACAGGAGCGTCCTGCCCCAGTGGCCATCCTCCCTCAGCCCAGAGGTGCAGCCCCATTGTGGGGCATCACTTGAGGATGCTCAGGGGTGCACGTTCCCTTCTGTGCTGGATGAGACAGGGTGAAGGTACCACAGCGACAGTCCCGCCCACCCGCGTACCGACATGCTTGCAGGAAGTGACTTCCGGGACCCACACGTGCCCCAGAGGCTGCGGTGCTTTGCTTTAGCCAGTGCTCACCCAGTGTCCACCGGGTAAGCCTGGGCAGAGACTGGCAAGCTGAGGTCCCGAGAATCTTTGGGAACTCTGCCCTTCCTCTGCCAGCAGGAGGGCCTCTCCTGGCAGCTCCGGCAGCCCTGCCCTGCGCTCAGGCCTCCCATCGGGCCTGTCCTCTGTGTCTTCCAGCTTCCCCAAGGCACTCAGCACAGCCTGTGCCCCAGAAGCAGGATGAGAAGATGGCACACTTCCTGTTACCTCGGGGCACCAGCAGCTTCCGCAGGTTCACACGAGAGTCCCTGGCGGCCATTGAGAAGCGCATGGCTGAGAAAGAAGCCCGAGGTTCGGCCGCCTTGCAGGAGAGCCGCGAAGGGCTGCCCGAGGAGGAGGCTCCCCGGCCCCAGCTGGACCTGCAGGCCTCCAAAAAGCTACCAGATCTCTATGGTAACCCACCCCGAGAGCTCATCGGGGAGCCCCTGGAGGACCTGGACCCCTTCTACAGCACCCAGAAGGTGACTGTCGAGCTGTGCCCGTCCATGGTGGCTGCATGGCCTGGCGTCCGGGGCGCTGGGGGGCAGCCCCCGGGCCGCAGGGGTGACTCACTGGTCGTCTGTATTCCAGTCACTTGCACTTTGGAGTTCGGAAATGAAGGACAGGAAGTGTGCAGCGTGAGCTGCTGACGCTACGAAGCAAAGAGAGGGCAGCCTCCCTCATGGGGACGCTGAGAGCCACCTGGGCTGGAGGCTCCCCACCGGAGGACTCCTGCCCGTCCTGTGTGTGTGTGTGTGTGTGTGTGTGTGTGCACGTGCATGCATGTCCGCTTGCACACATACTTGAGTTAGTCGCGTTTGGAGACAGCACAGGGTCTCTTCAGCAAGCTGGGGACAGTGTGTAGAAACCCACCTTCGCACCCCTGAGGTCGCGTGTGGCCACAGTGACGCCCCTGATCCTGTGGTGCTGCCTGGGACCCGAGTGTCGCTCGGAGCCCTGAGAGGGTGAGGGCGCTAGCTGCCAGCGTTGCTTGCTGTGCCCCTTTTGAATGTAGGGGAGGAAATAGCTGAGGTCTTGGAGGACGGGGTGGCTCAGGCTCCCCTGGCTGGATCCCCGCCTGCCCTGGGCCTACCGAGCCAACCCACGGGTGCACGGGCCCTGCTGGGGCTCCATCTCCCCACATGCTGCCGTGCTCAAAAGCCCCCTACGGGAGGGATTTGAACTTTCTCTAGAGGACAGGGTGCCCTGGGAGACAGCAGCCGCCCACAGCTCTGCAGTGAGCCCAGGCTAAGCCCACACTCTGGGGGCAGATGGCACAGGTGGGCAGCGTCTGTGTCACTAAGTGCCTGAGTGGACGTGACTGTGGTTCAGGAGCGATTAGGAGCCTGGAGCCTGCAAAAGGCTGCTGTGTCCACGTGTGTGGGAGGCAGGAGAGCAGCCTCAGACCTGCACCGCAGCCTGCTGCTAGACCCCAGGTGAACCTCCCCGGCCCAGGTGATTCAGGTGGGCTCCAGGTCGGGGGAAGGGGCAGAGTCCATAGGGTGACGGCGGGCGGAGGCAGGGTGGGTGGGCCGAGGCCGTGGTTCGTCAGGGCTGGAGAGGACTAGGGTTGAAGTTAAGGCCATATCTGGTGGGAATCTAGGTGTTAAGTTGGGAGGACAGTGGCAGATAGGTCACAGGCAGGGAGCCTGCCAGAGGCTGGGTCAGGCTGGGCTGATGTCAGCCTGGGAGGTGTCAGGGGTCACCAAGTGACTGTCCCCAAGTCTGGGGGTGCAGGAACAGTGGCTCCAGGTCATAGCCACACCCTCCTGACTCACTTGCCGACCCTGGCCACACCGCTGGCAGCCCCTCTGGCAGGTGGCGGCCGCACAGCAGAATCTGCGTCTCTGCCTTGCCAACCCAGCTCAGATTATAGAGCCTGTCCCACCCACCCGCACTGCAGAAGGGCGAGCCCTGGCATTGCTCACATAGACTGGGAAGACGGGCAAGGCCTGCTCCGGCCTAGGCTGCCACTGCGTGTGCTCACTGCTCAGCCCCAGCATTCACTGTTCTGACCCCAGTCGTGCCCGTGCTGTGGAGACAAGACGTCCTAGAAGCCCAGGGAGGAGGCCTACCTGACCCCAAACTGAGACCCTGGGTCGGCTTTGAGGGGCGACTGACTCTGGAAGGCCGGTCTTTTCCACTGCCCTTCTCCTCCCCTGACCCAACCCTACCTGTGCCTTCATTTCTGGGAGCCCCGAATGGAAGTTGCACAGGGTAGAGCAGTCAGCTGAGGGACAAGGGGCAGGAAGAAGCAGCCTGGGCCTGCCGGGTCCTCTGCTGTGACCAACGACAGTGAAGATCACTCCTTTCTGGGACCGTAATTGTGAAACCAAATCTTAACCAAACTAGCATTCCCTAGACTAGACCTCGCCAGGGGTCCACTGCGCTGCTAAATGTGTCGGCCACAGCCACTTCAGGGCTCCCTGCCACTATCCCTGTGGCTCTGAGCCTACGGCTGCCCCCCGAAGCCTTTCTCCACATGGCCCAGAGCTGCCGCCCGGTCCTGACACCCCTCTCTGTCCACAGACCTTCATCGTACTGAATAAGGGCAAGACCATCTTCCGGTTCAGCGCCACCAAAGCTCTGTACGTCCTCAGTCCCTTCCACCCCGTCCGCAGAGCGGCCGTGAAGATTCTGGTTCATTCATATCCTTTGCAGTTCCTCTCTGTCTTGGGCACCTTCCCCGGGCCCCACGCAGAGTGCCGCCTACCCGTCCTGTCTGGGTGCAGGGTGAGCATGGTGCAGCCTAACTGGTGGAAATGTTGGAGCCCGTTGCTGCCTGCACGGCTGAGTCAGCCCCTGTGGGTTACCTGGAGCCCCCGGGGATCACGTGACCCCCGCCCCTGCCGTCCAGGAGCAGAACCTCCCGGAAGCCAAGCTCCTGAGAATCCCAGAAACCTTCCCTTGGCCCCAAGCATCCTGCCCGGTGCACCTCAAGGGCTGCCCCCCCACACTTGTAGGTACCTTCAGACGGGCTTATCCAAGGAAAAGCCACTTCGCAGGAAAGAGGTCCCAGTCTGTGCTCACGCAGGGGTCTTTCCAGAAGGGCGACACACCCTCAGACAGGTGCTGACAAAGCGTTTGCAATCTCAGAGTGTCTCCAAGAACCGTGGTTAGCATTAAATTATATAAATCACAACCTGAAGCTGCAGCCTGTGGAGAGAGCCCCGCGCCAGCTTTCCTGGTGGGGGGGGGGCAGGCCTGCGTTTGGGAAGAATGTGGGGTTGCCAACCCCTCCCCCACCTGTCCCCTGTACGTCACAGCAGGTGCCCAGTGACAGCCCTGGGGAGGAGTTGGTGTGGGCTGCAGAGGCCTTTACATCGACTCTGAACACCGGGGTGGCCTGTCCTTCGGCCGCAGGTGTCCAGGGCAAGTGCAGGCGCTGCCGTGTGCATAGATGTGGGGCCAGGGCACCGGCTGGACTGCGCTCCCTGAAGCTCCCTTCAGTCTCCTCCCATGAAAGGCCACTCCTCTTGGGAACACCACAGCTCCCTCTGTGTGACAAGGCAGGTACATAAATAATTGTCATTCCTGCCAAAGTGTGGTCAAGGCCTGATGCGAAGAACAGAACGCCCTGCAGAGCCTCTGCTGGGGGAGAAGCAGCTGCTGTACTGAGCTGGGCTCCAAGGGCGGGGCCTCCCTGAAAGATCCTCTGGCTCTCACCTGGGACTTCTCCTCCAGGTATCTAACCAACCCAGCACTGTTTGGCAGCTACAGAAGCCCCAGGGACGCAGCAGCAGCCCCAGGGCTCCTGCCTGCCGCTAGGCTGGGCCTCAGCAGATGGGAGGCTGGTAGGTCAGCCAGGGAGGCAGCGCGGTGCGGGAGCCCTCAGCCAGCCCAGGGCCCTTCGGAGCAGCTGCTCTGAGGATGTGAGGTGCTGGTTCCACCTGGTGGGACCGACCTTGGGGCTCTGCAGGGGCTGCTTCCCGCAGGGCAGCTGCCTGAGGATGAACTTTGCATCTAGGAGGCACGTCTTGGGCTCCTCCGGCTGCCTTGACGCTCCACTCGCTATCTGGGGATGGGAGCAAGTTGTTGGTCCTCGACAGCGCCACCTAGTGGGAAGAAGGGATCAGGATTTGTGGGGTTTCAGAGTAGCCCCTTGCGCCCTTGAGCCTTGACATTGAGCCATGACACCTTCCAGAGCTTTGTGAGAATTGCCCAGCCTGGGGCCAAACCCCAGAACCTACATTTTAGCAAAGTTTTCATATGCACACTGTTCTGGCAGATTTCCAAATGTTTCCAAATGTCAGCCTGTGAGGGCCACCTCAGCGGTCCCCGTTTGTTTGAAGGCAAATTCCTTGACCTTTCCAGATTCGAATGGCTGTGTGAGGTTAGAAATCCACAGCTCTCCACTCACTTCCTTTCCTTCAAATTGAGATGTTCTTTACATGTCACACAATTTATCACATCCAAGTACACAGTTCAGTAGCTTTTAATGTTTATCAGGTCCTGCACCCCTTACCCTGTCTTTCCATCACCCCAGTAAAAAGCCCTGTGCTCAGACCAGTCGCAATGTATTTCCAATGAACAGTCAGATCTCATGTTTAAAATGAAGAATTCTCACTCTGCTTAAAGGTTTACATTCATTCAAGCATCTGCTTCATGTGTGAAGTAGGCTTTTTGAAAAGGGCAAAGACAGACTTAACAGAGGATAGGACAGCTACCTGGCAAGAAGTCTGGTCCCCAGGAGCCACCCGGAGGTCCCTGTAACCCTGCAAAGGCACCCAGCGGACGCCCCGCCAGAGCGTTTGCAGCGCTCATTGTTGTGTGCACGTGTACTACCTGGGCAATTGCTGCAAGTGTACATACGTGCGTATAGACTTATTTTCTCTGTGTATTTCTATTATAAACCCGCAGAATGTGTTCCTGCCGGGATTAAATAAAAGAAACAACGAAACTCCAAATTCTGCGGCGGTCCCATTCGGAGAGGCATTTTGCCCTCCTGCTGCAGGTCTGCGCACAGGGTCTCCCACGCTCCCCTGTCCGGCTGCGATGGGCACGCACGCCGTGGCAGCCTGCATGTGCACACACACGTGCTGGCCGAATGGCAGAGCTGTGCACACGACCCCGCAGCTCATTCCTTTCCCTCCGAGTTTTTGGCCCCTGCAGTGTGAAGCCTCGGCAGCCCTAGGCTCAGGCACGGCCCACAGCCTGGCTTTTTAATCCCAAGGCAGCAGTGGGTGAGTGGGACAGTGACATACGGGACTGAAGATGTCCCGCCGAGCTCACCCTCCGCGCTGGCCTCTGCCTGTCCCCACAGGGGACCAGCCTGATCGCTGGCCTGAAATTAGCAGGCAGTGCAAACAGGTGCGCCCTGGCCAGGAGTCCAATTGACTCATCTGTCTGGTATTGGCCACATTCTGGGCTCCACGGGGGGCCTGGGAATGCGGTAGGCAGAACCACACAGTCTGGGTAGGAGGCAATCTAATACACACGGGCACAGTGCCATCCTCAAGGCCAGGAAAGCCAGGCTGACTCGGAGCATGGAGGCGGCAGGGAAGGACTGGGTGCCTGACCTCTCTCCCTGGGGCCCTCGCTGGCTCAGTGCCCACGGTGGGGCCAGGCTGTGTGCCCCCGCTCCTCCCTGGCCTTGGCATCGCCCCTGTCTGTCTCCAGCCAAGGCAGCCGATCCACACTGCTGCTCTCTAGAGAGGGGCTCCTCCCTAAGGAGCGCCGCGAGTGGTCTGCCCCGTACAGGTAGGACCCTGGCCCAAGGAGACAGGTCCCAGGGGCCCCAGTCCTCCTTGCTGCCCGGGACTGACTGAGCAGCTGGAGGGGCCCTGGCCAGCTCTGGTGCCATCTAAGCGCCTTCTTCAGGAGGCCCTCCTGCCCAGCCCGGCCAGAGAGCGGCCTTCTCACAGCCTCCCATCTCCAGAGTCTCAGGGCCAGGCCCCACTGCCTCTCTGACCCCAACACAGGGTGGCACTCATGCGCAGGTGAGGTTCGCTCTTAAGAATGGCACGCGTGCATTCCCCTCCTGCGTGGCAGCACCTCGAGTTTGGTCTTCATACCGCCCCTGTAGGTGGCAGAGGCCTGGTGAGGAGCAGCCCCGGGGCAGGGAGGTGTAAGCTGCTCACCCCAGTGGGGAGGCAGGACAGTGGTGCATGTGACCAGTGTCCTTTGCAGCAGGGGGCTGGGAGCGAGGCCTGGTCCCCCTGGGGGACAGCTGGGCCCTACCATCCATCAGCTTTGTAAACGCAGTAGCTTCTGTGGCTTAAACAACACACATTTACTCCCGTACGCTTGTGGAGCTTCTCAGTGGCCCCGTGAAGGCACCCCCAGGACTGTGCTGCTCCCGGGGCTCCAGGGCAGTCTGTGTGCTGCGCTTGTCCACTCCCGGCTCACCATCCCATCTCCAGTTCAGAACAGTAATAACTGGTCCTGTCTTCTCGAATTTCCAGCTGCTGACCTGCGGCCTCCTCTTCCTCAGGGACTGCGTGGGCCCACAGGGGTACTCCAGTATGCTCTCCCTCCTCAGGGTTCCCCGCTCCCGCTCATCGTGAAGTCCCTTTCCTCACAGAAATGGACGTACTCCATTTCGGGGGCTCAGGGTGGGTCATCTTTAGGAGTGTCATTACTTTTCCAGTGGTCACTACAGAGACCCTCAAGTGGACCTCTTTGTGCCTTAGTTTTCCCTTTGCTTAAAATGGAAACAAAATCCCCATCTCAAAGGGTTGTCGAGAGAATCACGTTAGTTAACGGACACAGAGCCTGGCTTCCAGCAAGGGCTCGATAAATACCCATGCTTAGTCATTACCTGCCTATCTCTGGAACCATCCAGAACCCTCCGGGGCAGGTTAGCAGCGGCCTGTGGGGACCTCATGAACTGTCGCCCAAATTTGCCAGCAGCCTGGGTGTGGGGACCATGTGTGTGAGTGACAAAGGCCCTGAGCAGAGTATCAGATCAGCCCCTGGAAGCTAGAGGGGAGGAGGCTGGGCCATGGCGGAGGGCTGGGCACAGGCCACAGGTAAGGAGGGATTCCAGTGCCTTCCCGCCTGGATCCGCTAGAGGGTTCCCACACCATGATCGCTTCTCAGTGCAGACGTGTGACTGGAAAATTTGTGATAAACCGGGGGTGGATTTGGGAGGCTTGTTTTCTAACTGCCTGGGTTCCCCAGAAGGACTGGAGGGAGTAAAGGCTTGGCTAGAATCTTTGGGGGCCTGACCCCTATTCCCAGCCAGGGCAGTCAGCACTGAGCGAGCGCAGCTTGGCTGGTCTCTGGTCAGACAGTGCTGGGTCCCCCCAGGCAGGCAGAGTTGTGCTGGGGAGGGAAGAGGCAGCCTCTGGAGTTCAATTACTGCAGCTCCGCCTCGGCCTACGGGAATTGCCTTTGGGCTTGGGAGCAAGGGCGGCCGCAGGGAGTGGGAGGCACGGCCTCTTCTGGCCTGGAAGGGACCTGTGAGGACAGCAGTGTCCCTGTTCAGGGCCAGGCCTGGCCAGGGTGAAGGAAGCCTGGGCCATACAGTTCAGGGCTGATGGCCCTCAGGGTGCCCAAGACAGTCTGGCAATGAAGGGCCCCCTCCCAGGAGGGGCTGGCAGACCTGCCATCCACTCAGCAGCCGAGGCTGAAAGAGCCATGCCTGGTGCTCTGGGGTGCTGGTACCACCATAGCCAAGGGGTCGGCGGCTGCTGGGTGTGGGGGCTTCCTGCTGAGCGGTCTCGAAGGGGCACCTCCTTGGAGCCCCTCAGTGATCCGGCAGCCCGGCCTGGCAGTATTGTCCCCAGGGCCAGGACCCCATGGTGGCAGCCTGGCTGGCTCCGCACATGTCTTCCTTGACCACTCGGCACGCTCTTCAGCATGCTCATCATGTGCACCATCCTGACCAACTGCGTGTTCATGGCCCAGCACGACCCTCCGCCCTGGACCAAGTATGTCGAGTAAGTATCTTGAGGGGCTGTCGCTCCGTTCTCCCTGGTGTGACCCCAAAAGCCGCCCAGAGGTAAGCTGCGCCCAGGTCCAGAGACCAGAGGGCGGGCCTGGTCCTGCCTCTGCTCTCTTCACCTTTCCCAGGCCTGCCAAGTGCTCACGGAAGCTCTGCCCTCGGTGGCAGACCTAGGAGGCAGGCACAGTGAAGCCTCCCTCCTGAGCCCTTGAGGCATTGGAGGAGGCTCTGCAATAATCGTCATTTATTGAGCATTTCCTTCTTGCCTAGCGCTGTCTGTCGCGGAACAGGGAGCACATCCTCCTTTAAGCCCCAGCGGCCCACCTGCTGCACTCAGACACAAGCAGCCCCAGCCTGATGTGGCCCCAGGAGGAGCAGGGCTGTCCCTGTGCCAGTGCCGCTCTCTGCCACCTTTGCCTTAGAAAGTGGCTGCTGGTCTTTTCTCCCACATGAACCTACTGCTCCTGTAGGTTCTGAGTGGACTTGAGAACCCCCATGACATTCCTGGAAGGGCCGCCAGTGTCCGGCAGCCTTTAGTACGGAAGTGACGGGCCAGGCTCTCCACATGCGCACACGCTGCTGCCGGGGGAATGGGGCTTCTTCTGGTGGCTCCGACCCGGGGCGCGGTCCTCCAGCCCTGCTCGCCCGTCCAGCATCCGTGCATTTTTGACTCCTGGGCTGCCCCCAGCAGAACAGCCTCGCACTCAGCCTCACACATTGGAACAATGGCCCCTCAGGCCTGGGCAGCAGAACCTGCCCGCCCTGTAGGCCAGGAAGGGCTCCGGCCTCCTCTGCTAGTCTCTGAGTACCCACGTGCCTGGGTAAGGAGCAATGGCTGCCTCTCCATGGGCCCCGGGGCTCAGACCCAGGGGTCACCATCGCCATGTGCCCAGAGTCGGGGGAGGACAGGGTAGGAGTCTTCTCACCCTGACAACAGAGAGGACGTGGAGAATTCTCCGGACAAGTGTCACAGTCAAATTGGGAAATGTTTAATTTTTTTATTTTTGTGGTACTGGAGTTCAAAGTCAAGACCTTTTGCTTACACACCAGGCATACTGCCACTGAGCTAAATCCCCGGCCCAAGTGCACAGTAAACTAACTGGGAAATAGACTATCGAGCCACGTGTTTGGAAGAGAGCTGCAGTCCCCGACTCCAGCTCTGCTCTGGGCCCTGCTGAGCTGGAATGATAGCCCCATGGCACGGGGCACTGCATGGGCATTGCCCTGCGTGAGGAACGCTGTGAGCCTGGCCCGCGGACTCTAGTCTCCCTGCCAACCCCGCCAACTTCTCCCCAGGTACACCTTTACCGCCATCTACACCTTTGAGTCTCTGGTCAAAATCCTGGCTCGAGGCTTCTGCCTGCATGCATTTACTTTCCTTCGGGACCCGTGGAACTGGCTGGACTTCAGTGTGATCGTCATGGCGTAAGTATCTTTCTTGCTTGATGCATTGCGCTGTGCCAGGCCAGGACACACTAGGGGGCTTGCACCTCTGGCCCGGTATGTGGGCTTCCCTGATGCAGCCCTGCATCCCGGCTGCGGAGCATCCGCTTTGCTGCCCTGGCAGCAGGAGGACCAGGTGGAGTCTCGGTGGGGAGAGGCAGGTCCATATAGCTCTAGGCCATCACGGCCGAGCGCCTGGCTCATCTGGGCCCACAGGAGCCCTGTGCTCGGGGACATCACCGAGGTTCTGCTTTAGCATCCTCTGCTTTTCCTGCCGAGAGAAACCAATTGTAGAGCCCCAAAGCCCTGGCCTCCTGTGGATAGTGACCTGGGTCCCAAGGTGATTAGGAATGAAATTGCAAGAAAGGACCCTGGAGATGGGCCTGGGCCTCCCCAGGAGCGGGGGCAGCCGCTCTCCCACTCACAGGCCATGTGTTTGGCATGTGTTGAGGACCCGTCTTCCAGTCCAGTGGGTCTTTATACCAGCCAGAAGTTGGTTGGAAGGGGCTACTGAGCCCCATTTTACTGACAGAAACATCTACCAAGAAGTGAATGTGAGCAGCCCTGCGTCGGCCCAGGTGAGGCCTTGCTTCCTTCCTGGGCACCCTCTTGCAGGGGGGCTGTTAGGGGTGCCCAGCCCCATGTGTGCCAGGCACCGGGAGGATGGGCTCTGGTGACCAGGGCAGGTCTGTCATGGCTGGTCCTGAACCAGGGCTCAGCTCAGCCCAGCTTCCTACAGTTCTTGGTGTCAGTGATTCCACTTGTTCACTGACAAGTCTGTATTTAACGCTGGCTGTGACAGTCCTGAGTTTAACCATGCCGCAGAGAGAGGAGGCAAAGGAGGAAGCTGGCTCTGCCAGGGGCACTGTCAGACAAGATGGAGAAGCTGATGGTTAGAAAATGTGTCAGAACCTGCTTCTAGGTACACTGTGAGCAGCCCTCCATTGTACAGGTGGGGAGACTGAGTCCCAGCGGTCGCCACAGTGCTTTCCCAAGAGCCAGTGAGCACTGAACGCTGGCTGGAGCTGAGTGAGCAGGGAAAGGTGGGCAGGTGAAGGTGCAGAGTAGTCGGAGGGAGACAGATCATGCAGTGGTCATAGGTCATGGCAGGCGCCAGGTGTGATAAGGACCACTGGGGATATGGGCAGGAGAGCTGTGGCCAATGGACGTTCTGTTGAGGCCCCCCATGCCTGCTCCCAGGAGGAGGGACAGCGGAGCAACTGGACAGCAACCAGGAGGCTAGGGTAGCAGCAGGAGAGAGAGGGTAGAAGGTAGAACCGGGGTCCGGGTAGAAAAGGGAGACCGCTCCGATCTGGGTGTATTTTGCAGGTAGGGCTGCTGGGCTTTGTCTGGAGCAGCTGAGAAGGCGGTGTTAGCGTTTGATGAAGTGCAGAACTGGAGAGAGGCCTGGCTGGGGCAGAGCAGAGTCAGAAGTCTGCTTTGGGATGTGTGGGGTTTGGAAGTTCCCAGGGTGAGAGCCTGAGAGGGCAGCTGGCTGTGCCAATCAGGAGTTCAGGGGAGAAGCCCAAGGCAGAGGGCCAGCTAGAAGCCGTGGGGGCACAGCTGGCATCTAGAACCAGGCGACCAGGTGAGGTCACGTAGGAGTGCCTGTGGCGAAGGACACCCCAACACCTCAAGGTTAGGAAGGAAGAGGAGGGTTGGACGAAGGACACTGGAGGGAACTGGCCAGTGTGGGGTAGGAGGGATGAGGAGTTTGATATCCAGAAAGCCAACCGACGTAAAACACAGCAGGAAGAAGTTAAGGAAGGGGACGACTAGCGATGACTGTTGGATTTGGGAAGGTCACTACTGCCCTTGCCAAGAAAGCTTTCAAGGCAGTGAGAGGGTACACTGGTTAGAGGTGGTTGGCAGAGGCTTGGGCTGTCTACAACAGCACAGAAAATGGATATAGAAGCCAGAGGGAAATGTGGAGCAAGGGAAGACGTTTGAAGAAAGGAGGCTGATGGAAATTGTGTGGAAGAGAGGCTGTCTGATGGTAGAGACACGCGGGGCTGGGGTGGGTGTGGGAGTAAAACCGAAGCCTCCCGAAGGTCTGGGAATTCACGGGAGGAGTGCGACCTTCCACACGGGGAGGACAGGGCTTCTGCTGGAGACAGATGTAGATTGATCCGCTGATGATGAGAAGGAGGAATTTCTCTTCTGATTGCTTCTATTTTCTCTGTGAAACAAGAAGTGAGATCATTAGTGGGAGCAGAGCGGGGACATCTAAGGTTGGAGGGGGACA
The DNA here is from genome assembly GCA_004026965.1 of Petromus typicus. Classification (NCBI taxonomy): domain Eukaryota; kingdom Metazoa; phylum Chordata; class Mammalia; order Rodentia; family Petromuridae; genus Petromus; species Petromus typicus. The sequence goes on along the minus strand of PVIR01004763.1, from coordinate 39,018 downwards.
AGCTGGAGCTGAAAACTGCCCTGGTTCAGGAGTGGAGTACAGTTTCAAGGCTGGGCTCCAGCTCAGGGGTGTCTGATGGCACAGGACAAGGGGCACCGGGCAGGAGTGAGAGCAGCATCTGCCTGAGCCTTTCCTACTCCCCCATCCTGGAGCTGCAAGGAGAACAAGAAACGGTAGGAGCCGGGCATTGGTCTGAGCTCGGCCATCCCTGTGAGCGCTTCTGTGGTGTCTACTGAGCCTCAGCGAGTCCTCCAGCCCCATCTTCTGGGAGAGCTCTGGACCGGTCCTAGTGGGATTCCACAGGGCGCCACTTCCGCTCAGAACCACAGCGGGTGTGTCTCCCCACCAAGCTCTGTTCGCCCCCACTCCACCTCAGAGCCGGTGTGACAGAGCAGACAGGACTTCAGCAGCTCAGATAACCAGCATCTCACAGAAACAGCACAGTCATTTTCTGTAAGGCTGCGTGGACCCACTGGGATGTCAGCTCTGTGCACTTGGTGGGCCAGCCGTGCAGCTCTGAGGGCCAGTGCTTCTGCCTCGTGGAAGCCGGTTAATTACCCACCCCAGAATACCTTCTGCTGTAGATGAGATGGTTCAGTGACATGGGGCTTCAAGGGTGATCAGCAGAGGCTTGGAGAGCAGAAAAGTTCAGTTCTGTGGAATTACCCATCAACCCTCCACTGTGTAGATGGAGAAACGGAGGCCCAGAGACACCCAGCCACCTGCCCCAAATTATAAAATGAATCAGTTGCAACCCTGGTATTACAACTGAGACACTTAGCTTGTCCCCAGGACTGGCTGGGAAAGGCATCCCATATCTGATGGCCAGGTTTTGACCTGAGGCCCCACTGCACCAATTCGGGGTGGTGGCAGGAGTTCCCTAGTGCCTGCCAGGCTCAGCGTGCAGCCCTCCAGCTGGCGCTCTCCCTGAGCACCCCCTCTCAGCTGGGCATTACCTGCTACTTAGTGCAGCCTCCCACCTTCCAGGGTTGTTATGGAAACCAAACCTGGAGGGGAGGGAGGGAGGGCAGCGGGGAGGGGTGGCAGTCACCACCACAACGAACGAACGGTGTGGGCTTCACCATCAGATAAGGGTACAGCAGGGAGAAGGCCAGCAGCCTCCCTTCCTCATGGCCCCTTGGCCTCCACAAAGGATTCCCACCCCACGCAGGCCCTGTGATGCAGTGTGCTGCTCAGCTGCCACCCTCTGCTCCCCCTGGGGCAGGGCCTATGGTCCCATCCAGCCGCCTACCTCCAGCCAGCTGCTTGCCCATAGCAAATCAACGGGCTAGCCTGGAGGAGCGTTTTGAAGCTGGCTGTGTGCCATCCAGGGGATCACTGCTGTCTTGCCACATTGTAGGCTCCCAAGAGAGGCCCCAGTGTGGGCCAGGGTTCTAACACGTGACGCAGCCAAGAGCTGTGTGCATCCTGGACGTGATGCCCCAGCCACAGGTCATCCTCTGAGAACTTCCTCCAGGCCAGAGCTGCTCTCCATACAAACACAAGCACCAGCTCTGCCCCTGTTCCCAGCCACTTGCTGGTGCTCCAGGCCTGCCAGGAGCCAGACGTGAACCTCCTGACTCGGGCTCTAACTCATCCTTGTCACCTGGAGATCCCGGCTGCTCTGTACCCACATTATTTGCAGAGGAAGCAGGTGGTGAATGGGGAGGACCCTGAAGTGGGGTCAGGCGAAGACAGGCTGGGTCTTTACTCGAGACACAGGGAACAGATCAGGTCTTGTAGGTGCAGAAGGAGAGAAGCCAAGACAGTTGGTTCCTCTCTGACCAGCACAGAGCCACACGCACTCCTTGCAGCAGAAGAGACAGCCTTTAGTCCATTGTCCTGAGAGAGGGGCTATCCCAGGCCACCCCTCTTAGACTGGCGGCCAGGAAGGAGAGCCAGAGCCTGGATAGGGCTAGGAACCATGGTCCATGAGACAGCAATGTGGCAGCCATCCAGGCTGACCCCTGTAGTCTAGACCAGAGGAATGTGGGACCAGGGCTGGGCGCCATGAGCCCCCAGAGCAAACGGACTTGCATCAAAAGAAGGAACTTGTATAAAATGAACAGGTGCCTATGGGCCAGGACAAGGGAAATGACGTTCATCCTCCACGTCCTGACAGGGGTGCCTCACCCGCTGCCTCAGACTTCCCAAGTCCAAAGAGCAGAATGGAAACCACACCACGGAAAGGGGCTGGTGTGGCCGGGGAATGTCTTCCACCTGCCCGTTTCTTCAGGGACAGTCAGGACGCGGGCAGATCTGTTATAGGGCCCTGTGGGATGGAGGGGCCCACGAGTGGAAGAGAACATTGGCATCAGCCTGGTGTCAGAGCCCTACCAGGACACAGAGTCCCAGGCTAGAGAGGAATTCAGAAGCTCTGAGCAGAGTGGAGGGGCCTGGAGGTCTAGGTTACTTGGCAAGAGCGAGTGTGACTGTCTTGTCTGCCAAATGCAAACTTGCCCAGCTCCACAGGGCTGACATCGTGGCCTGACGCCCCTCAGACGCCTGGTCAGACACGCTTGGTTCAGTGAACATCCTGGGTTCCTACCCTTTGTTAACATCGGAGACCTTCAGTTAAATGTCAGACCTCCTGGACACCAGGCCTTTGTTTAAATATCACAGGTCGTGAGCCGTGGCCCCAGGGCCCCAGGTCACACAAAACCTGCACACTGCTCGCACATCTTCGTGGTCATGTGACCGGTCTATTGCGCATCCTCACTCTGCGTGGCCAGGTCCTGGCCCCGAGAGACCAGGTCCTCCTGTGCCTGTGAAGGCCAGAGGCGGGCAAGTACCCAGGTTCAAGAGGGGCACCCCACAGCTATGCAGCCTGCCAGGCACCGCTCAGTCAGAGCGGGACAGACCCACGGAGGGCTGCTCCCCTCGAGGTCACTATCACTTGAGGATACGAAGACCCATCGATGAGCCCATGGGCTCGTGGGGGAGGAGGGCCCTCACCTGCTCCTTTCTCTCTGTCAGTGTTGCCTTGAGCAGCTGAGAAACAGGTATGAGGCAGCCCCCCACCTTCATATGCCTGTATTTGGGGGATGGTGTCTTCCAGTGACCACTCGTGCCAGCTCAGCCTGTGGTGCTGGGGTCTCCAGACCGCCCCTGCACAGGGAGATTTGTGGTTGGGCGGAACACGGGGGCACCGCTCGGAGACCCAGGCATTCCTCTGTGGTGGTCTCGGCTGGGCTGTCAGGCTCCCGTTGGAGCTTCAGGAAGGGCTCCTCCTTGACAGATGCTGGCAGCGGTCCCTGAACCATCTCTAGTCCCGTGGCCTTGCCAGAAACACAAGAGGCAGAGCCAGGCTAGCACCAGGAAGCAGCCTGCTCCCAGCGTCCCCTCTGGAAACAGTTCCCCCCTTCACTCCGATGTGCCCCGCGCCTCAGACTTGTCTGTGCTTCGTGTCTCACAGACTTGGAGGAGGGCAGGGTAGCCGCCCCCTAGCATGGCTTATTCATGGGATGAGCGCAGAGAGAGACACTCGTGAGGTTTGCTGTGTGGAGGGATGTAGACACCGCACCGAGTCCTGCATCAGCAGGATTGTGAGCAGGAGGGCAGTCCAGGGGAGGATCCCGGCTTCACACAGCCTGCTGTGGGCCAGGGAACAGGGAGAGGGCTGGCGGGGAGGGCAGGCTGAGGTTCTGCTTTGTAATTCCCAATAACTGTGGTTTGATTCTGCAGGTATGTATCAGAAAATATAAAGCTAGGCAATTTGTCGGCTCTTCGAACTTTCAGAGTCCTGAGAGCTCTAAAAACTATTTCAGTTATCCCAGGTAAGATGTCCAGGTTTGCCCGTCAGATCTCAGCTACAAGTGACTCTCTCTCTGTCTCCCCCGCCCATCTCCTCCTCTGACCTCGTGTCTCCTACTGGCGTGTTGTCACTGTCTCGTGTGTGAATTTCCCTTGTTACAGATACACAACTGAATTTGTGGACCTGGGCAATGTCTCAGCCTTACGCACCTTCCGAGTCCTCCGGGCCCTGAAAACTATATCAGTCATTTCAGGTGAAAATCAGGTTAAACGCCAAGGCTGGAGGGACGTGCCTGCGCCTTTCCGGCCACAGGGGAGCCACGGCTGCCCCCAGGATGCCCTCAGAATGTGCCTGTCACCAGAGTACCTTTCCAAGAGCTCAGGGTGGTGGGTGCTTCTGTTCCCCAGAGCCTCGGAATGGGCTTTAGGCTGCCCACCCAGCCAAGCCCGCTCTCAGACACCAGCGGGCACAGAGCACCCACAACAGGGCCTGCATTGAACCCAAATTCTTCCCAAAATAGTGAACTTCTTTTGCAGCTGGACACAGCTGCTTGCACAGTTAAAAGTTTGGACATGTGTTGCTTTAGCTTCCAGTGTCACTTGGATCAATAAAGGAAACTCCAGCACAGTCTTATGACCAAGTGCCCTGTGCCAGTCTCGGGCCCCGCAGGCGATGTGTATACAGCTCAGCCTCCGCCCCCTTCTGCAGAATGGAATGTACTCTGTAGACAGGTGTCATTAGGCCTTGGTGTCTAACAGCCCTCGCTGCATGGTGCGGTAGAGGTTTAGTGAACCGTGCATGGTAGCGCCAGGAAGAAATCCTCCTAGACAGATGTTGGCAGCTGTATCTGGGCATGGTCTCCCGGAAACCGTTCCACTCACCCTCCCAGGAAAGCTCTCAAAAGACTCGAGAAGACCTCAGAGCCCGTCGTGTGAGGTCCTGGGTCTGCAGTGGAGGGTGCCACTCAGCACACTTGCCTCACATTCCAGCCAGTCTCCCCAGATCCAGGCGACCCAGAGCCTCAGGTCCCCTGTCTCGAGGAACTTGCTCTGGAAAGACAGTGCCCACAGGGCACTTCCTGATGTGAGCCACACTTGGGATTGGAGAAGGCACTTCAGTGAAGGAGGTGGCTGGAGACAAGTTTCGGGGAGGTATTAGGACCAGGGCAAGGGTTCGCTGAACCGGGTGGTAATCGACTCCTGACTTGGGAAGCTGGCGGTTCTGCGGCAGGAGGGAGTCAGGAATCCTGCCGTGGGCTCCCAGGGGAAACGCAAATGGCCTCTGCCTGGGTTAGCTATTTCTCCAGTGGAGCTGCCAACTATTTTGCATTCAAGCAGCCTCAGATGTTCTTCCTGGCCTCTGAATGCACAAGTGTGTGCAAGGGGATCTCTTCCCAGAACCCCTCATAAGTGGCCTAGACCCCCGCCACAGGGGCCAGTAGGGCTGTCAGCCTTCAGCCACTCCCTCGAAGTCACTATACATTTTTTTTTTAAGTTTTTTGAGACAGGGTCTCACTTTGTAGTTCAGGCTGGCCCTGAACTCACTATGTAGCCCAGGCAAGCCTGGAACTCACAGCAATCCTCCTGCCTCTGCCTCCCGAGTGCTGGGATTACAGGTGTGAGCCAGCACACTCGGCATTGTGATACGTGGAACCACAGATTGAACCCAGGACCTTTCACTTGCCAGGAAGATGCCAGAACCACTGAGCTAAATCCCTGGCCTCAAAGTCACTATCTCAGACAGGTATCAACTGGCCTTGTTCACAGCATGTCCTCCGGGGTCCCGGAGACAGCCACCTGCACCCCCGCCCCAGGAGACAGATACACGTACTGACATCAGCAGTTACACAAAGGCCTATTTGCTCCCCACAAGATACAGGCTGAGGAGTAGCCCTGGCGTGTGCCCCAGGGGTCCCTCAGCTCCCACCTCCTAGCAGGTAATCCCACCACCCGCAACCCCCTCTGTGCCCAGCCACCTGCCAGGCCCACCCACTGCCACAGCAGTTGCCAACATCTGCCAGGACGATTTCCACAAATCTGCGCCCTGGGCAGCAGCGGTGGTCGTGACGCGTGAGGAGGCCAACCCCTCCCCACCCGTTCTGCCTGTCGCCGCCTCCCATTTCTGCAATGCGGGCACAGTGGTCACAGGTGCTGCTAACACATTAACCGGCTGGACGATGGATGGATGGAGCCTAATCTGAGATCTAGCTGCTTGGGGGATGGGCGAAGCCTGCTGCTGGCAGGGGAGCCCTCACTCCTGACGCTTTGGTGCTGTGTTCGCACTTGTCCTAGGGCAGCAGCTAAGGTCACACTGGATGTGTCTGTGTGTGCTTTCCTGTCACCTCGCTGTGACCGCTGGCTTCCACAGGGAGCTGGGCTGTGCAGCTAACAGACCACGGAGAATGGGGGGGTGGGGGTGGGGCGAGAGCAAATGGGCAGGAAGCCGTGCAAGTCACCCCTTCCCCACCCCTGGGCCCAAGCTAGAGCAGGCCCCTTAGTGCCACCCACACAGCCCTGCCAAGTACTCCCCCAGGCCACCAGACCCTGGGTTCCTTAGTTTCCTCCGAATGATCCAAACTCCTATTGCCAAAGTGAGCTTCCCCTACCAGTGAGCAGGAGGGCCCGCTGCCAGGAAGGGCTGTGTCTTCCCACTTCAGGATCAGGGCCGAGGCCCCCGCACCGACCCGGAATGAGCCTGGGGAGGGTTCTCCGGCCTGTGGGCTCTGTGGAAGGGCCTGGGCCTGGTGCACGTGGGACCGGCCAGATGGCCCCTGCCTGGTGTGTTCCTCCAAGAAAACCGCCCCTCCCGTGCCATCCTCCACTTGGCTGGAGGTGGGCAAAGGGGGCCAGAGTCCTTCAGAGAGCCAAAGCAGTCTGTACTTCCACCGAGTCCTCGGGACAAGCTTAGCAGCTGAGGAAAGAGGAGCTTTGGTCCTAACGTCCTCACGCTTGCTGTCACGGGCCCCACCCTAGCTCAGTGCAGGGCTCCAGGGTGATGCCTGTGACCCTGGGTGACCCATGGGAGCCCGTGGGTGACCCCAGGCCCGCTCCTGCCTTCGCCAGGCCTGAAGACCATCGTGGGGGCCCTGATCCAGTCTGTGAAGAAGCTGGCCGACGTGATGGTCCTCACTGTCTTCTGCCTCAGTGTCTTCGCGCTCATCGGCCTGCAGCTCTTCATGGGCAACCTAAGGCACAAGTGTGTGCGCAACTTCACGGCGCTCAATGACACCAACGGCTCCGTGGAGGCCGAAGGCGTGCTCTGGGAGTCTCTGGACCTCTACCTCAGCGATCCAGGTGCGGGTCCACCCTGTAGCTGGGGAGGGAGACTGGTGCATGTGGGACCATCAGGGCTGGACGATCATGGCCCCCAGGCCCCTGAGTGCCAGCCAGAACGTGGGTAGAGCAGACTTGGGGCCGGTGGAGACAGCACACTCGAAGGACAGGAAGGGTGTGAGTAGACTGCCAGGTTGTGTTCAGAGGTGGGGCCAGCAGGAGTCCTGGGCCAGGAAGAGACTCGGCCACCCCCAGGGGAATAGCCGCTCAGCGACAGCGTGTAACATGGGGATCACAAGGAGGCTGCAAGTGGAGCCTCACTTCTGGGCATGGCAGTTTCCTGGCTGACATCAGTGTTCGTGCCAGAATGCTAATTCCGTAGATGTGCAGCCCACAAACCTCATCTCACTGCGTGGCCCTCCCTTCACCAGGCTGGTAACTGGCTACACCAGCACCTCTCTTGACTGGCATCATCAGCCTGGATGGAAGGTAGACTCTAGGCAAGGCCAGCTCCAGGCCTCAAGACCGGGAGGGCTGCTCTGAAGTCAGGCCCCATGTTCATCGGCACTCCGCCCCTCGGAGGGGAGCTGGCAGAAATCAAGGAGTGTGCGCTCCTGATTCAGCAGTGGCCTTGTAGCCATGGCTCGAAAGCCTCTCTGTGCCCTGGAACCGCCCGGAGAGCCCCCAGAAATGGACTGCCAGGGCCCAGGCCCAGCTCCTGCTCTAGGTCTGGCTAGACTCAGGAGGCGGTATTTCTAACCAGTTCCCAGCACCACTGACACTGCTGGTAAAGAGCCACGTTTTGAGAGCTGCCACCTAAGGCAAAGGCAGGTGATGGCGCGTGATGAGGACTGGGAGCAGCCCCAGGGAAGAAGGGACAGAGCAGGTGTCCTGCGTCTCACCTGGTCCGGCGCTGGCCCCATCTCCACAGAGCGGTGTTGCCATGGTGATTGTGGCAAACGTCGCCTGTACCGTTTTATGTAACAGAAGTGAGTCCAGAGCTGGGCAGTAGCCCGCCAAGGCCACGCAGTGACTCACCAGCCGCGCTGGAACTCTGCCCAGACCCTCGCCTCCACCGTGGCTTTTCTCATGGCCTCGGCTGGCCCCTCCGTGGCGTGGGGCAGGGTGTGGAAGCTCCCTGGTGGGGCAGTGGAGGCCCTGTCCAGGGCACCCAGGGCCTTCAGAGAGTGCGAGGGACACGGCAGCAGAGTGTCTGCAGGAGCAGGGCAGGGGCTAGGAAGAGGCAAGCTCCTACAATGCCAGCGCTTCTCCACAGCCCTGGATGCGGGTGGGCACCCTTGGGAGCTGGGCCACATGCGCCTCTCAGGAGAATCCAATGTTTCTCTTACAGTTAATTACCTACTCAAGAATGGCACCTCTGACGTGCTGCTGTGTGGGAACAGCTCGGATGCCGGGTAGGTGGTGCCCACACCGGCGTGTCCCTCTGGGTGTTTTCTGGCCCAGCCCTAGGGACATGAGCCCTTTCTTTCCTCCTGGCAGCTCTCACACTTCATATGGACAAGGTGGTAGAGAAAGGTCAGACATCATGCCCAGGAGATGCCCTGAAAGTGGGCAGTGCCAGGCCCCAGACAGAGTGTCCTGCAGGCCCTGCCAGCCCAGCCCTGGCATCCCCAGCACTGTACCCTTCCGCCCCAGCCTACACTCTTAAAGACAAGCACAACAGGACCTGCAGCTGGCTGGTCCCTGAGTGTGCAGTCTCCGTGGGCCGTTTCCAGGGCTCTGGGTGGCTGATTCTGTGGTTGTCACGTGTGGAGCGCTGTGGCTCCCTGTACCCACGTGTGTAGGTGTGAAGCTCCAGTCAGCTCACCGCCTCCTTCCCAGTGCTGAGGAGATGGGCTGGAGGTCCTAGGGCATTAGCAAGGGGCAGAGGTCCCGCCCACAGCCTCCCGCACCTGCTCCCTGAGCACCTGACTGCCCCCCCACAGCTGTGTAATGCGCATGGGGCGCCCTCTGCAGACAGCCCAGCCTGTGCCCCAGGAGCAGGGCCACCCTCCACCCAGGCCCCGCCCAGGAGCATGCCCCAGACCTGGGTACTTCCTCTCTGGAGGATGAAGCAGCCCAGCGGCCTGGGAGGATATAAATAGGGAGAAGATGATGGCATCTTGGAACCAGGCAGGACCCAGCGGTGGGGGGTGAGCCTGACCCAGTGGGCACCCAGGGCAGAGCCTCCTCACAGGGTGACCAAGGTGAATATCTGGCTGCAGGACGTGTCCCGAGGGCTACCGGTGCCTAAAGGCTGGCGAGAACCCCGACCACGGCTACACCAGCTTCGACTCCTTCGCCTGGGCCTTCCTCGCACTCTTCCGCCTGATGACGCAGGACTGCTGGGAGCGCCTCTACCAGCAGGTTCGTGGGTGCCCAGGAAGGGCCCGGGTCGCAAGGCAGCGTGACACACGTGGTCCCCGCAGCTCCCCACTGGTGAGAGCTGTGGGAGGAGCAGGGGCCAAAGGCTCTGGCATGCGAGGGGGAGGAGCTAACAGGAAACTGCCTTTCTCTGGGGATACCCACTCGTCCTCTCACATAGGGAGCTGCCTGCTCCACGAGCAGGACCGTCCTCCACCCCACAGCATGGAGTGTGCTCCCCTCTAGGCACCACATGCCCCTCCAGAAGGGTGGGACATCTGCTCCGGGAGCCAGGACCCCATAGGTTAGACACAGCCCCTCCCTGAGCCCATGCCCAGCACGCTCTGCCCCTGCCCACCCTGGCCAGACCTGGCTCCGGCACAGCCACTTGGTGACTTGCAAATGCCGTGATCTCCGGGGACCCAGGGATGACCTGTTCCTCTCTGTCCTCCAGACCCTGAGGTCCGCAGGGAAGATCTACATGATCTTCTTCATGCTTGTCATCTTCCTGGGCTCCTTCTACCTGGTGAACCTGATCCTCGCTGTGGTCGCCATGGCCTATGAGGAGCAGAACCAGGCCACCATTGCGGAGACTGAGGAGAAGGAAAAGCGCTTCCAAGAGGCCATGGAGATGCTCAAGAAAGAGCATGAGGTGGGTGAATGGTGCTGACCAGAAGCCTCTAACCAGTCCCTCATCTGACTGGGGCCTGGAGGAGCGGTGCATGCTGGGTGAAGCCACCGAGGGCTGCATGCTGGGTAAAGACGCTGTCTTCTGGGCAAAGGTATTTCCTATGAATATGGTGACTGCTGAGGAAAAATTTAGAACCTACTGGCTGAAGACTGCCTGTCGGTGAGTCTCTGTTGGTAAAAGTAAGAGTCAGGTGGGCCCGAGTGGGCCCCCGAGTGTGGCAGGGCAAGGTGAAGTTGGTTCCTGTGTCCTCGAGTCTTCCAGGTGCAAGCAGTGATGGCTGGGTAAGAGTGTCACATGCTGGGTGAAGGTGGTCCTTGTGTTCATGGACATAGTTTATCCTGGTCATGAGATCCCTTCTGGCATGGTCAGAAGGAAGCTGCCTTACCTGAGCAAACTCAGAAGAGACTGGCAGTGCGGCCCTGCCACCCACGGTCCCTGATGTGAGAAGAGCGCAGGCTGTTACAGGGCCAGCAAGTGGAAGCTGGACTGCAGGCGTCCACGGTTTCCTCCCCGTCTCACACCACCTGCTCCAGTACCTGCTGCCCAGCTGCATCTTTATTCCTGCTATTTCCCCTGCTCACCAACCCCCCACCTGCCTCACACAGCTTCTTCCAAAGACTGCCACTTTAGTCCCTTTTCCCTCCAGAATCTTCATCTTTCTTAGAGCAGGACTCGGTCTGACGATGACCTCCTTTTGGGTCGTGTGTAAGTCCCCTTGGGGATGGAACAGACCAGGCCTGGCCTGCCTGCCTGACCTCTCGGGCCTGAGGCATTTCCTCCTCTACCCCCTTCCAGGCCCTCACCATCAGGGGCGTGGACACTGTGTCCCGTAGCTCCCTGGAGATGTCCCCTCTGGCCCCAGTAACCAACCATGACAGAAGAAGCAAGAGGAGAAAACGACTGTCTTCAGGAACAGAGGAGCGTGGAGATGAGCGCTTTCCCAAGTCTGACTCGGAAGATGGTCCCAGAGCACTGGTAATCCCCAGACGTGGCCCTGGCTTCCTCAGGGCGGGGCTGGCATACACATCCGCCGTGCCAGGCCTCGGGAAAGCGTCCTTCTGCCCCTCCCAGCCCCTCACGTTTCTTTGTTTTCTCAGCGTGGAGGAGGAGCACTTGGGTGTCGTCAGAGCCCCAAGCTGAGTTGGTGTGCAGAGTGGGGGTGGGTCCGGGGGCACCCACGAGCCGTAGGACATGCCTGTGCAAGTCCAGGGCGGTCAGACCCATCTGCCACGTTAGGGCTTGTGCCTCAGCACGCACATAACAAGGACAAAGCCCCAGGGGAGTGGATGGGAGACAGCAGACGATGCGGGACACCCCCCTGCATACACCCAGCCCCGCCCACTCAGCTCCCATGTGACTGTCCCAAGCCCTCCGTACCCCAGAGGCCGAGCTGGGCCCAGAGCTGCACGGTCAGACCGCCCCTCCCTGTGCCTCAGAATCGCCTCAGCCTCAGCAGGACGTCGGTGAAGCCACGCTCTAGCCGAGGGAGCATCTTCACCTTTCGCCGTCGAGAGCTGGGCTCTGAGACTGACTTTGCTGATGATGAGAACAGCACAGCAGGGGACAGTGAAAGCCACCGCACGTCCCTGCTGGTGCCCTGGCCCCTGTACCGCCCTGGTGCTCAGGGACAGCCCAGCCCTGGGGCTTCTGCTCCTAGCCATGTCCTCAACGGCAAAAGAAACAGCACGGTGGACTGCAATGGGGTGGTGTCCTTGCTGGGAACAGGCGACGCTGAGGCCGTGTCGCCAGGGAGCCACCTCCTCCGCCCCACGATGCCGGAGCGCCCCCCAGACACGGTGAGCCAGCCCCACTGCGGATACCAGGGTAGATCCGGGCTCCTAGCTGGCTGTCAGTGCTAGGCCCAGAAACACTCGCCAGGTAATCCAGCACCTGTTGTGCGCCGTGCTGCCCACAGCCCCTGCCTCGTGGCACTCCTGTGCTGAGGGAGGCAGAGAGGAAAAGCGGGAGGAAAGAAACTGAGCACGGAAAGGTGTGCGAGGTGTGCAGTGGGCATGAGTGCAGGTGGCTCCCCAGCTGCCATGGTAACAGCGTCTCGTGTCTCCAAGGCCCTGAGCTGCGCAGGCTTGAGAGCACAGCGCTGGAGGCCTGGGAGAAGGTCCCGGGCAGTGAGGGCTGTGAGCTCGCCCAGTTAGAAATTCTCTAGCACTTACTAACGGGGAGCTCTGTATCAGCTGAGGTGTGCGTGCCGTGGGGGTGGGAGGAGGAGAGAAGGAATCCCTGCATGTTAGCAGAGATGTGAACAAGAGAAGGGGGAGCCAGGCTGCTCCCTGAAACTAGGAGGGCTGGTGTACTTCACCTCTCCGGCTGTCAGACGGTGGGAAGATACCCACGGCGGGACTACGGCAAAGATGGCGCCCGTGCGGCCTCACTGGGTGAGGCGCTGTGGACATGTGCGAATGTGTTGGTGTTGTAAAAGCAGCCTGGCAACGTCCCATCGGTGCCATCGCAGAGGAGCTTATTTAGGCACAGAGAAAAGCAGAAGCACGCCTACCCTCTGGTTTGGTTTGTGAGACATGGCCTCTTGAGTCATGTCAATGAGTCAAATCATGACCTCAAGAGCCTCCTGCCTCAGCTTCCTGAATGCTGGATTAAACGATTGTGCCAGCACACCCAGCATTACTTGAATTTCTGAGCCATGAGGTCAGTGTGGCTGGGACCAAGAGGGTGAAGGAGAGGAGTCAGTCAGGGTCAGGAGGGCGCTGGTGAGAGACTGCCTCGGCCACAACAGGCCAACCAGAGCTTTGGTCATCCAGCGACTCAGGAAAGATGAAGACGGCCCACGGCTGTCGAGTGTCCTTGCTGGCCCTTCCCCCAACACCGCAGCACAGCAGCACCCCCAGGAGAAAGCCGACCCTGGGCGGTGGGTGGTGGGACAGCTGAGGAGGCAGCAGGTGGGTCAGGCGGACAGAGCGCATGGACGCCAGTGCCCCTGCGAGCTCACTGTTACTGTGGGACTTTGTAGAACTCACTCGGCCTCCTTGTGCCTCAGTTGCCTCATCTATAAAGTAGAAGTAAAACTGATGCATCAACGGGCGGGTGTAAGGACCAGGTGAGCTGAACCAGTCCAGGGTTGAGGGCCGAACATGCCTTAGGTTCAAATTCTGAGCTAAGACAGATTATTTAGGACAGACTTCCTGGTTACCGGGGTGTTGCAGCCCCTGCGCGCCCTCGCGTCCTCCGGAGCAGGTGTGAAGGGAGCAGACCCGATACCTGAGGATGGCTGTCAGCTTCCAGGAGCACTGAGCCAGGCAGGTCTGCTCCGGAGCCGCTGCCCGGGGAGCAGGTCAGCAGCCAGGAGCGCTAATAGAATTTCCTAATCTCGTTAGGCAGAAAATCACCTCATTGTGCTGCACATGTCGGGGAGGAACGCAAGTTCAAACACTTCATTACCGGGAACTCTGACTTCAGCCATTCTCACTTGTGTGGGGCTCATTCATAACCTTAAAGGGATTAGCAGGCCAAGACCGGGTCATTTGCAAAGTTAAAGGAATTATCAACCAAGATGGAGACATTTGAAAAGTCAAGGAGATTAGCAGGCTGCAGGCCCCTGGGAATGCCTTCCCCGCCTCCACCGGATCCAGCTCCAGTGGCAGTGCAGCAGCGTCGGCTCGCAGGAGCACCCAGTCAGCGCGGAGGGGAGGAAGGGCCAGGCCAGTGGAGCGCACCCGCGGAGCATCCGCTTTGGGGGACTGCCGCACAGGTCCTTTGTCTCCCAGCTTCATGACAAAGCCTAGACCCCGAGGGCCAGATGGGAAGGGAACAAGATGTTAGGATTGACAGGCCACAAATATGTGGGGGAGTCGTGTTCTGGGCAGAGGGACAGGGTGAGGCCTGAGGATGAAGGGGGTGAGAGGGCCTGCAGGGCCCTCGAGCTATAGGGCAGGAGTGGTACAGCAGGGAGAAACAGGAACAGAGTTTGGAGAGCTGTGCTTTGTACTACACAAGTCCTGTAGATATGCAAAATGTGGGGTGTAGTCGGAGTAAGTTGGGGAGCAGAGGGGAAAGGGAGTTGCTGAACAAGGGGTGACATCATCTCATTTGCTTTTTGAGAATCTTTTTCTGCTATGTGGAGAATACAGAGAAGAGATGGGAGGCTAGGTAGGAGGCCGTTGCAGTCGTTTTAGGAAAGAGATGATGATGGTTTGTACTAGGATGGTGTATTGGTCAACTGTTGCTAGAGTCATGCTGTGTAACAACCATCCCAGGAGTCAGTAGCTAACTGTAAGCCTTAGTTTATTCTCTTTATCTGCAGGATGTCTGACTTGGCAGACCTAGGCCAGGTGGTTCGGCTGGGCGTCCCTGCTGCAGGCTGCCTGTCGCTGGGCCTGCTTCGTACTGTGGGTTAGGCCCAGGCTGCTCCACTTGTGTTTGTTCTGAGGCCCAGCTGAAAGGGAAGTTCTTTTCACGGAGGGTTTGGGAGCACACAGGCAAAGCAAACAGTGTTCACACGCTGGCATCTGCACATAGTGCCCAGTCCCAGTTCTTGGGGCCAAAGCAAGTCTGCTGTCATGGGACAAGGAACTCTCCTTCTACAACAGCAATGGAAAAAGAAAATATTTGCTCAGTAGTAACCCAGCCTATCCTAGATGGCAGGGGAGAGAGAGGTTCCTGGATCCCTTCCAGGCAGCCCTGACCTGCTCCTCCACCAGGCTCCACCTCCTGCAGGTAGCACTGCCTTCCAGGAGCACCGCATGCTGTTGCCCAAGCCTGGCACAAGGCCCCTGGGGGCGTTTCAGATCCAGACCCTGGCACTCACGGTTGCGCACACAGAGAGCCTGCTTCCAGCTCGGGCACACGGGCCACGGCCGCTCAGGCTGCCGACGCAGCTCCCCCGTCGCTCCTTGCTCCTGGCACCGCTTCCAGGGCATCTCAGCTCTCCCCACCCCCCGGGCCTTGCCGGCTCTGTTTGCAGGTGTGGTCTTTGTGTTTTTAAAAATGACATATACACGCTGGCGACAAACCCCCAGTGCATGAGTACATACAATGACCAGGGGACTTCTCTGCTTTTCCTCTCCCCAGATACATGCACATTAACAATTCAGTATTTATCTTCCAGATCTAGTCTTGCCTCTTCATCTGACGGTTGTACTGGGATATCCCCATGGGGCCATACATGGAACCGCCTCCCACTCATTACTGTCTGGATCAGCCCAGAGTCGAGCTGAATCTATAATTGGTTTTAATATTCTTCCTATTGATTGCTTGTTTTGTTTTGATGGTATTAGGAGCCGTCCTGCAATGGGCCTCCTGTATGTATATTTTTGGTGCCTGTGTATAATTATTTATGAAGTTAGCTTGCTAGACGAGGAATCACAGGACCAGTTTTGAATGTTCTTGGGGGGTACAGCCAGACTGCCTCCACAAAAGTCACGGCCTCTACCCGGCCACAGCTAAGCATGGTGCTTTACACTTCCCTCAGTGTCGTCTCAGAGCACATTCGATTTTTCTTTCAGCTTCCTTATGCCCTTGGCTCTAGATGAAGACTGAAGGGCATTCATGTTTGCACGTACTGATGTGTGCGTAGCACCTGAGCAGGTGGAGCCTGTGGGGTGCCTGTGCTTTTCCGGCCACACTCAAGAACTGTGGGGGGGGGGGGTGGCAAAGAAAAGGAAAGGGAGGAGATGGTGCTCAGCAGAGGGTAGAGGGTTGTTAGCCGGGAGAGACTGGGGCTTGGCTTCTCTCGGCCCAGCATCCGGTGCCCCACTGAGATTTCTGTCCCCTGTGACCGTCCCAGCCTGAGCCCGGCTTGGCCCCCAGGCCCAGCAGGACCAGACTGACCTTCTCCTCTGGTTACACCCAGACCACCCCTTCGGAGGAGCCCGCTGGGCCCCAGGTGCTGACGCCCCAGGCTCCGTGTGCAGATGGCTTTGAGGAGCCGGGAGCCCGGCAGCGGGCGCTGAGCGCCGTCAGCGTCCTCACCAGCGCACTGGAAGGTCAGTGCCCCGCGCTCCGCAAACACTCCCGCTTCGGCCCCAGGTCCCACCTTTGCCGCAGCCGCTCTGCCAAGGCTGCCGTGCACCTCAGCGGCTCTGTCTTCAAGTGACCTCAGCTGCCGCAGGGATCTTTTCTTCGGGTGCTTCAGCCGGTGCTGTCCTGCACATGCGCACATCTGCGGTTCTCCCCGTGCCCCAGAATTGTCCTCGGTGGCCCCGGCTCTTCCTCCTGTCACCTGTCCTTTCCCCGAATACTCATGCCTGTCTGGAGCCTTGTATCCCAAGCCTTTCGCCCCTGCTCTGTCCTGTTCCCAGGCATCCCACGGCCTCCCAGCCTTCTGTCCCACCTTAGGTGGCCCAAATCGGGCACCGCCATCCTGTCCCTTCCCGTCCCGAGGTGCACTCGTGGTTCACGGCTATCCAGGCACCCTCACCCGTCTCCTCCCTCCTCTGCCCACGTGTCCTCACCTGTTCCTTCCTGCTCGGTCCTGGGTGTCCTCGTGTATGAACTGTCCCTGCCTGTTCCCTCCCAGATAGCCCAACGTCTGCATGGGACTGCTGGCTGCAAGAGGCTGTGTCCGTCCTCATCTGTCCCGTGTCCCAGTTCTCCTAGTATTCCTGTTGGTCCCCTGCCCCTCCGACCCTCTCCTCTACATCGCCTGAGTTCGAAGACAGGCTGCCCATTCCCTGGCCTTCCTTGCCCCATTCACAGCCCTGCTGTGTCGTGTGGCCGTCCTGTCCAACCTGGGCTCCCATCAGCGAACCTGGCTAACCGCCCCTGTGCCCTCAGAGCTGGAGGAGTCGCACCGCAAGTGCCCCCCATGCTGGAACCGCTTTGCCGAGCACTACTTGATCTGGGAGTGCTGTCCGCTGTGGATGTCCATCAAGCAGAAGGTGAAGTTCGTGGTCATGGACCCATTCGCCGACCTCACCATCACCATGTGCATCGTGCTCAACACGCTCTTCATGGCACTGGAGCACTACAACATGACGAGCGAGTTCGAGGAGATGCTGCAGGTCGGGAACCTGGTAAGGGCTGCCCAGCGCCGCCCCGGGGGGCTCTCGGCCAGCCCGCAGAGGGAGGGTGCATGAAGACACCGGAGGCTGGGAGGCACAGTGAGCTGGGGCCGAGCTGGAAATGTGCGTGTGAAGCTGTGAGACTTTGTAGAGTCGAGGAGGAAGAAAGTGCCCCCAAGGAAAGGCGGCCCCTGGATGGCTGGTCTTGTGAGCATGAGCGTTCGTGTTGTCGGAGGGGGAGAGTGGATGATCGGTTGGATGGCGTGGGAGGAGGAGCACGGATGGACGGACGAACAGACAGACAGAGGGAAGGAGGGAGCATGTGAATCACGCACTGCCAGATGTGAGTTCTGAGCCGGTCTTAGTGTAGACCCTAAGTAAATTATTTTGCCTCCACAATTGACATAATAAATATTTGTTGAATTTAATAAATATGAAATTAGTGTGACAATATCAACCTCACTGAAAGCTGATGAGAGTTGGATAAGATAATGTGTGTAATGTGCTTGGCTTAGAGTTTGATAAACAATAAGCACTTAAAATAAATGATAGCTGTGGGTCTTGTTTTTGTTATTAAGGATACCAACCCTAAAAGTGAAAATGTTTGAGTTCTAATTCTGAAATTGGTTTTTCTTGAGACCAAATCAAGCCCTGTCTCCTTAAGGGAAACTGAGACTCAGAGACAGGAACAGTGATGTAGTGGGGAAAATTTCGGTACCTAGCCACTGCCTCCAGACTCCTGAACACTGGCCACGTTGGCTCCACTTGGTAAACACTGTGCCAGCCCCTCTCCAGGGGACCTACGGCAGGACTGAGCCCTCAGGCCTCTGGAAGAGCCCCCGAGATCTTAGCTAAGGAAGCAATCTGAGCTGCGGCAGGTGGGTCTCCCTAACTGTGGGTTGTGAGTATTTTCTCTGCCCATTATTCCCAAATCCAGCACTCTAGAGAGTTCTTTGTAGGCTATGTTCATCTTTCTTCACTAAGAGCCCATTGGCTGACTGTAATTTTCCTTTTTTAAAATTTTTTTCCTCTCCTCTGTGCAAACTGATAGTGTGCAGGAGTCTCACAGTGCTGTGGGGCGACAGATGGCCTTCAGTGGTGGTTATGTGGGGTTTGCATTTATTGGAAGGTGAGCGCTAGGGTGGCTTGAGCAGTCAGGTGTGATAAAGAGCACAGGGCCACCAGACTGCACTTGAACAGCACTCATACTAAACTTTCGATAAAAGGTGATTGATAAAGTTGAATTAGAGCTGTATTTTATTGTCTGGATGGCTTTATTTATAATAGGCCAGGTTTTGATTTTCTTACATTTTCTATATTCTAAGTGGCTTAAATATTAAATACAAAGAAATTAAAACCACAAAAGTAAGCGTGGGTAATAATCTTGGTACGGGGTAAGTCGTTCTAGGGCCATCTCTGAAGACAAACTGTAAAGGAGAAGACGGATTCACTTGCCTGACTTTTTAGCCCATCCTGTAGCAAGGCAAAAGGCAAATGCAGCTTCAGTTCTCAGGAACACTGTGGACAGCATAGCCTGAGAGTCTGTTGTGGAAGACCCTACAGGAAGCACGTGAAACAGTCCTGCACTGGCCCTGCGCAGGGCGTGGGGGTGCTGATACGGGTGACCTGGAGGCTGGAGCTTCAGTGTGCGTGGCATGAGAGGAGGAACTTGGAAGCACCGTAAAAATAAGACTGTTTTCTTCTGTTTTCTGCTGCTGTCACAGAAGACCACAGGCTGGGTGATCGATCGACAACGAAATGTTATTTGGCTCATGGTTCTTGAGGCTGAGAAGCCCAAGGTTGGGGGTCACATCTTGTGAGAACCTTCTTGTGCCATCACGTGACCACAGTGCACGCAAGAGGGAGGGAGGAAAGGGGGATAGACCCCCCTGCATAACCAGCCCCGGGGCAAACCCCGAGCTTCGAAACAAGGACACATCCTAAAGATAACCCAGACTGGATTCCTCAAGTTAAAAACCATAAAGGAGATATTCTACTGTGAGAAACTGAGCAAACACACACACACAGAGCCAGGCTCACCATGTTTAAAATGACATAAAATTGTTGGATAGAGATGATAAACACAAGAATGCTTTTAATAACTGAAGATGTAAAAGAAGGAAATAACTGAGAAAAGAATGAGACAACTTGGAAAAGGACCAAAGAAGATCTTTAGAAATGAAAAGTAAATACATTGAGGTTTAAATCTCAATGTGCAGATCAAATGGCACAGTGATACAGCTTAGGAGATAAGTAAATGAATATAAATTTAGATACAAGGAAGCTGCCCGCAGAGCAGTACTGTGAGATGAAGAGACAAAATAGAAGATGGAAGGAAAACAAGTTTGACATTATTTTCCAGTGTATGTTGCTGTCTTCGTAGGTAATCCAAGAAAATCTATAGAGAGGCCTTTATAACGGCTAAGAGTTCAATAGTATTAGTGAACACACAGTCTCAACCAACAAATGGACAGCCAGTTGCCATCAATAATCATTTGGATCATGATAGATATATAAAATGTACCTATTTCACAATTTAAAAAATAATCATTTGGAAAGAGTAATTTTTAAAAGTTAACACAATATCAATAAAAACTGAAATCTACGAATAAATGTAGCAAAAGATGCATACATTTTAAATGAAAAAATATGAAACTGCTGGAAAACAAAATAAGAGAGATGTGCCATTTCTGTGCATGGAATTTTTTTTTTTTTTTTTTTAGTTTTTCCTTTTTTTAGTCTTTTGAGACAGAGTCTCACTCTGTAGTTCAAGCTGACCCTAAGCTCACTATGTAGCGCAGGCAAGCCTCAAACTCACAGTAATCCTCCTGCCTCTGCCTCCCGAGTGCTGGGATTACAGGCATGAGCCACCACGCCCGGCACTGTGGTATGTGGTTCTGATTGCTGGTGGGCATAAGTCACCATGCCTGGCATTGTTGTATGTGGTTACTGGAGATTGAACCCAGGACCTTGGGCTTGCAAGCTAGGAACTGGAACTAACTGAGCTAAATCCCTGACCCTGGAATTCTTAATACTGAAGAGTATTCATTCTTCCCAGATTAACCTATAAATTCAGTACAATCCCAATCAAAGTCTCAACACTTTTTCATAGAATTTAGCAAGATAATTCTAAAATTCACATAGAAAAGTAAATCTTAGGGTAAATTAAAGGATATGGTGAAGAATTTACTACCATACATTGAGATATGTTATAAAACAGAAAATATGTAGTACTTATTTATAAATAGTATTTATAGAAGCCACTATTTGGGTCTGTGAGCTGGCCCCTGTGTTTCTATCTGTAAAATAGAGATAATCATTCCATATATTATAGGGTCAAGTGACTTAATGTATGTAAAACTTCAGAACAGTTCCTGGCATATGGCACTGGTGTAGAGATCGAAAAATAGAGCAGTGCTGGGGAATTGAGATTCCACAAATAAAATAAGCCATATTTGGAGACTTGATAAATAGCAAAAATTGTATTATAAACCAGTAAGAAAAGTATGATTACTCCATGAAAGATGCTGGAAAGAATTTTTTTTTTTTTTTGAGACAGGGTCTCGCCTTGTAGTTCAGGTTGGCCCTGAGCTCAGCCTCCAACTCACATCACAGCAATCCTCCTGCCTCTGCCTCCCGAGTGCTGGGATTACAGGCGTGAGCCACCACGCCCGGCACTGTGGTATGTGGTACTGGTTGCTGCTGGGCGTGAGTCTCCATGCCCAGTATGGTATGTGGTTAACCGGGGATCGAACCCAGGTCCTTGTGCTTGCAAGACAGCCTCCTGAACCACTGAGCTAAATCCCCTGCCCAAGAATGGTTATTTTTATAAGTCAAAATAAATCTAGATCCCTACCTCATACCCTACTTATAACTTAGACAAAGAAGAATTGGATTTAATACATAAATATGATAAAGCAAAAGTTTAAAGCCTTTAAAATAAAAAATAGGAGAAAACTGTTTAAGAAATTGAAATATTTATTCCACGAAAGAAAAGATTGCTAAGTTTACCAGTGTTGAAATTTACAAGATCTGTACAACAAAGGATACTATAAACTAAGTTAAGTTCCTGCCACAGACTGGAAATTAACATTATGAAAAGTATTAACTAGAAAGACGCAGACTCCAAACAATATTGAACACTTACACATCGAGAAGAGAAAGCAGTCCAACCCAACAATAAAAACAACTACTGCAATGGACAGAAGACGCGACAGACAGAGCGTGGATGAAGAAATTGAGATAGTAATAAACAAATAGAGAAACACAGAGGAAGGAAAATTAAAACAATATCAAAGTACTATTTCTCACTCAGGATCGAAACTAAACATCCATGGTTGGCCAGGATGTGAAGCAGAAGGAAGCCACAGTTTGTAAGCGTGATCGGTTACCAGCTCCCTAACGACTCCATATCGTGTCAGTGTGTGGCATAACCCATGCTCTCCGCAGATCTCAGGAGAGTCTCACACACTGACACGAGGAAATGTGTCGTTATAACAAAAAGTGGAGCAACGAATTCCCAGCCATCCATGAAGGACAGATGAATATGCTGCCTGCAGTCAGAACACGTACAGTATCAGAATGGACACATCTCGTAGGCATGCTGTTGGAATGAAGGGAACTTGAAAAGAAAGCACAACATCAAGCTTAAATTAATGCAGAAGTGTAGTGTGTTGCTGTGTGTACTGAGATGTAGAGGCGTGGGCACTGCAGGAACGGTGAACGCCAGACCCGGGGCAGCCAACGCCGGGGAGTGAGCTTAGCCCTGCGGGTGGCTCAGCTTTCTCTTGGCGAGACAAGGATGCGACTTAACACTGAAGCCACCGTTTAGGTCTGGGACCTGTGTTCTCTGCCTCCATCTACAAAATGGAGATTATTTGCTCATTTATTTTTGTGGTATCAGGGATTGAACTTGGGCCCTTGTGCTTTCAAGATAGAGACAGTACTACTTGAACTAAATCCTGAGCCCTTGAGTTTTATTATTTTGTGAGGAAAAATGAAATAGCATTTGAAACAAATGGCAAAATGTTAACATGTGGTAGAGTCTGTGGTAGATTCATATTATGTTACCTGTACTTAAAGTATATATTTTTGAACTTTTAACTTTTGAACAATGAAGATACATGACAAACCAGGAATATCATGGCAATATGTACAGTAGACTAAAGAATAATAGCCCTAATGTATATTGGTAGAGAATTTGTTAAAGAAAACACACTAATAGAATAGTAGGCAGAAAATATAAATAGGGAAATTTGCCGAAGAAAACACAAAATCAAAGCAGTGGCCATGCCATGTTGAATTAGAAGAGGCAGTCGGGGTGGAGTAGCCGGTGTTAGCACAGTCGTCCGCTGGGATTGGTTGAGACTTGTCCTGAGGGTCAGTTAGCCGTGTGACAGAATCTCTGAAAATCACCAGGGACGACACAGTTCCACCACCAGACACCCACCCTATGAAGAGAAAGGGCGGGTTATTTTAAGGCCGGTGTGTAAAATGGTATGCGTTATGATGGCAACATTTTTAATAGGGAAAATGCCTGTCATAGAATTGGTTAAAGTCGCTATGACACATCTGCACAGAGGAATCTGCCTCACCTGTTAGAAACTTTAAGAAAGGAAAATGGCGTGAGGACTGTATTTGCTTAGCACAAAAGGATGTTCATTGGTGTCGTGTTTAAGTGCAGTTTTACAGTATGTAGCTGTGTTACACATGCGGGCATGTACCGAGGTCGAGAGACTGGCGTTCCCCACAGTCCCTGACTTAGGGAGGCACCAGCCCTGCTGGTGGCAGGGGAAACGGGTCCCACGCCAGAGCCCTGCCAGACACGGGCATCTGCTTGTCTCAGCTGCAGCCCTGTTCAGGTCAGGTGCTCCTGGGCAGACTCGGCAGCCAGGATTAATGTTGCTGACGGTATAATCTTACAGGGCATCTGCCTTACACCCATTAGCTCCGATGGACTCAGCAGTGCCCCTCCCCTGTATACAGGGACACTCCGGGCTCAGAGAGGCAGAGACTGGCCCCACACCACACAGCGACAGACCCAGCAGTGTCCTCTGCAGGTCCGAAAGTTTAAGAGTCATATCTAACCCACAGCCTGTGGGTCGCTGGCCTTCTTTCTTATCAGTGTTATAATGAAAAATATAAAAATACAAAGCTGGGCACAATGGCATATGCCTGTAATCCCAGCACTCTGGAATGCTGAGGCAGAAGGATCACAATTTTTAGTTCAGTCTTGGGTGATTTAGTGATTTAGTGAGAACTTGTCTCAGAATTTGAAAATGGCTGGGGATGTAGCTCAGTACAGAGTTCAGTGTCCCAATAGGGAATCTTTGTTGCTTATACACATTAACTGCATTGCATATTTTATACATGACCCAAGGTCATTTTCACCAGTGCAGCCTGGCAGACTGAAAGGTGAGGCACCCATCTGTAACACACGGCGTAAAACCTCCATGACTGTGAAAGGGGCAGGGCTGCTAGCAAATGTCCTCTGCATTTAGAGTCACCTGAGAGGTCTCTGAAGCTCTTCCCAGAGCTGAGGCCTCCAGTCTAGTTTACGTGGAGTCTCTGGGGTTGGATCCAGGCATCGGCACTTTCAGGACTCCCTAGGTGATCCCAGAATGCACCTGTTCCAGAGAAGCACATCTTAAACTTCACATAGCTGGGAATCCAGGCAAAACTCCGATTCCCGATTCCGATTCCTTCTGATTGCTGACCCCCGCAAGCTGCCACGGTCATGTCTGTCTCGACTCCCATATCTTCATGGCTGCTGTAGGCCTGGCTCCATTCCCAGAGGCACCCAGTCCTCTCCACACAGCCTTCCCCTTCACAAGACCCTGAGTGTCTCCCCACTGCCCTCAGAACAGCCCTTAGCTCTTCACCATGCCAGGAAGCCCATGGATAGGCCGCTGGCTTCCAGCCAGCCATGTCCTCACCAGACAGCCCTTCCTCTGGCACTGTGCCCCCGTCGCGGCAGTTGGCACCCTGCACAGCAGCTGGCTGTGGTGATGGCTGCCAGATCCGCCACACCACAGGCCCAGGCCAGCAGCATGGGGCTCCTGAGTCAAGCCAGGCCCAGCCTGGCTTCCGCGCTCTGGAAGGTCTCCAGGAGAGGGCATGCTGGAAATCTTGGAGACAGCACTGGCTCACCTCAGCTCCACAGAGTCACTTCCTCTCTCAGCGTCCCTTTTCCTTATCTGTCACATGGCGGTGGTTCTACTTCCTCCATGGGATTGTTAGACAGATTAAACTAAACAGCATGGGGAGGATTCCGGCCCACTGCTCGGCGCATCGTCAGCTGGGGAGAAACAGTTACTACGGAGGGAAGGGTCCGGCCTGTGTTAAGGAGGGGGACTTTCCCCGTAGCAGGTATAGTCCAGGCACAGGCCCTGACTCACGTGTGCCAACCATATGGGGTGGTGCATGGGTTTTGCGGGGGACAGCAGCACCTCCCGCAGAACCTGCTGCAGGCGGGGAAGAGTCTGCGACCAGGCCACCTGCCTCACCCTCCTCTGCAGCAGGAGCCTCTGAGGCTGGAGTCCCCGTAGACCCAGGACGGGCCAGACCGGTGCTGTGCTTTGTGGGCACTGAGAGGGCTGGCGCAGCAGGCTGGCAAAGAGACCCATGGCCGAGCGGGGCCCCTGGGAGCCAGGTGCAGCCAGAGCTGGCAGTCCCAGAGGAGGACCCTGCCAGACGGTCAGGAAGCAGGAGGCCCTGCTGGCCGTGGGGTCCCTCCCTCACACGCTGTAGGGCCCTGATTCCGGCTCCCCCCGTAGGTCTTCACAGGGATCTTCACAGCAGAAATGACCTTCAAGATCATCGCACTCGACCCCTACTACTACTTCCAGCAGGGCTGGAACATCTTCGACAGCATCATCGTCATTCTTAGTCTCATGGAGCTGGGCCTGTCTCGCATGGGCAACCTGTCGGTGCTGCGCTCCTTCCGCCTGGTACCGGGGGACCTACTGCAGAGGGGGGAGGCGGCCGGGTGCACCTGCTGAGGCCACCACTCAGTCTCTCCTGTTTCGGGCTGTCACACCTGAACCCCAAAACCTTTTGTGAGTGCTTGTCACTTAGTGCCTGGCGCAGTGCCAGTGGTGTCCAGGGGCTGGCGTTTCTCCTTCCCCAGCTCACAGATGAGGAGACTAAGGCTAAGAGACGGACTGAGTTTTCCAAAGCCACACAGAAATAACAGGTGGCATCAAGGTACCAACTGCCTGCTGGACAGGCACGTTTGAACTACGCACACACAGACCACCGTGTTGGTCTTGTTGGAAGGCAGAGGCTGGTCCAGTAGGGCTCAGGTGGCCCCGTACCACACCGAGAGGTCTGAAGGCCTCGAGGCTCCAGAAAAAGGGCTTCCCAGAGCAGGTCCTGAGGGCTGTGATTGGTTCCACTGGGGGATTAGGAACTAGGCTGCTGGCACAGCCAGGAATGCCCCGGCCATGGGTTCTTATCCCTACTCCAGCACCATAAAGGGCTGGCTTCTCCCTGTGTCACAGAAGGTAGTAAGAGTGCCAGCCTCCTGTGGTTTCGGTGTTCTCTGGAGGAGTTCATCCATTCTGAGCACAGGCCTGGCACATAGTAGGTACTTAGTAAATGCCGAGCACCGTCCTCTTCTCTCTGGGAAGAGAAAGATGGAGGTGATTAGATGAGTCAGAGGTGGTTTGAGCTTAACAGATCCTGCTGGGGACAGGTGTACGAGGGAGGACGTTCTCAGTCAGGAGAACCTACTGGGAAGGTCCTGAAAGGGAGACAGCAGGTAGGAGGCTGACGCAAGAGAGTCTGAGTTGGAAAGACAAGTGCGAGATGCTGACCCGCTCCCCAAAGCAGAGTCCCGTGAAGCCGCCCTCAGACCGTGCAAAGAAGCTGAGTGCTCTTGCAGAAACGGGGAGAAACAGGTGTCGCTGACCTCAAGGCCTTCCTGGGCTTTGGGCAGAGCTGTAGAGGGTCAGGGTGCCCCGGGCAGTCAGAGACAAAGGCCCTCACTAGGCCCTCTTCGCAGCTTCGGGTCTTCAAGCTGGCCAAGTCCTGGCCCACCCTGAACACCCTCATCAAGATCATCGGCAACTCCGTGGGGGCGCTGGGGAACCTGACACTGGTGCTGGCCATCATCGTGTTCATCTTCGCTGTGGTGGGCATGCAGCTGTTCGGTAAGAACTACTCCGAGCTGAGGCACCGAATCAGCGACTCAGGACTGCTGCCCCGCTGGCACATGATGGACTTCTTCCACGCCTTCCTCATCATCTTCCGCATCCTCTGTGGCGAGTGGATTGAGACCATGTGGGACTGCATGGAGGTGTCTGGGCAGTCGTTGTGCCTTCTGGTCTTCTTGCTGGTTATGGTCATTGGCAACCTTGTGGTGAGTCAGCCAGGGGCCTCACAAATACACTCGCCCGCCCGTCCCTTCACTTGCACAGCCTGGCATCTGTCCATCGGGCTACATTTCCTTCTCTCCTACTCATCCACCCTCTGTCCTCACTTTGCTATCACCCATGGTTGGTAGCAAACCATCTACCTACCCACCGACCTCTCGTCCACTCATCTGCGTGTCCTTCCCCTGCCCAAACACCCATTCTTCCCCCAACCTAGGCACTCGCCCGCCCAGCTGACAACCCATCGGTCCGTGCCATTAAACCACACATTCACTTACCCATTCATTCTTTCATCCACTCTTGCGCCTCGCCTGCCGTCCATCCACTTGGCAGCCACTCACATGTACCTTCCCATCAGTCTGTCTACTCAGTCATCAGTTCTAGCCATTATCCACTTGCTTACCTAGTCCTTCATCCATTAGCTCCGTCCACTCACTCATCACTCATCAGCATCCTTCTGTCAGCCCCGCCCATTTTCACCCACACATCTACCTATTCATCCACCATCCATTCATCCGTCACCACTGTCCGCTCCTCCGTCTACCCTTCCACCGATTTCCTCCCTAGCATCTGTCCACCTAACCACCCATTCGTTCATGGACCAGTGCCATCCATCGAGCTGACTACCTTGTCACCCACTGACTCCTCCATCCAGTCACTCTTATCTGTAGCACTCTGGGACATTGAACCCAGGCCCTCACACCTGGTAGGCGAGCTCTCTCCTGCTGAGCTATATTCTCAGCCCCTGTCACTCCCTCTGAATTGCTTCCCATCAATTTACCCACTTACGTGTTTGTTTACTCGTTATTTACATTTTTTCATTTATTTATTGACGCACCTTTGCATTATTTTATTTGTCAGTTGAGCTTGAAAGGTACTTGTAAAGCCCTGTCTTGCTGCATGCAGAGCACTGTGCTGGGTGCTCACAGGCACACAGGTAGAGGGGCCCCACGTGAGCCTGACACTCCTCACCCCAAGAGAAGTGGTGGGAGTTCAGACAGGCTGAAATCATCCTCTGACTGGTCAGAGTAAGCAGTCCCTTTGGGAGGAGCCCTCGGGGGCTTCCTTCCAGCTGGGGAGATGAGGGGTGGTGGAAGAAAATGCCTAAGAAGCAGGCAGTACCAAAGGGTGAGCTAGACAGAGTAGACAGGTGAAGACCTCGTGGGCCCAGTAAGAGTCTCACGTGTCATCGGGGCAGCTGTGGGCAGTCTCATCCTGCTGTTCTGTCCCAAGGGGCCAGACTCGATCCTGTGGCCCCTCTTCTGCCTGGTACAGGTCTCTTTTGCCTTGTATCCTCACAGCATGCAGAATTCACAGATGAGAGAGACTGAAATCTAGGTTCTAGAGAAGGGCCTTAGGAAGAAGCAAGGCTGAGGCAAGTGAGTGGCTCAGACGCAAGTCGGGTCCCCTGTGGATGAGATGCCACCTTCCCGACACCCAAACCTGCACAGTCTGGCAGTACAGAGTCACATGGGCACAAGAGGTCTTAAACCCACTTTACCAGCCTGCTGTGGGCTAAGACGAGACTGCAGAACCAGAGGCTTTCTCTAAATCTACCTGCTTTCAGCTCCCGTGGGCCTTCACCAGGCCAGACCAAGCTGAGCCGGTCGTGCCCTCCAGCCCCCCGGGGGAGCCAGGACATCAGTGCACTGTGCCGACAGAGCCCAGCTGCAGAGCCTCTTGCTCCCCTGCTGTGCCTCCAAACCTGCTGCCCTGGGGTGGACCCTCACTTAGCCCCTGGCCCAGGGCCCAGGGAAGAGGGGGAGGGCTGCCACACTGTGATCAGGCTGAAAGCAACTGTGTGGAGCCCTCAGCCGGGCCGGCCGAGGTCTCCTCACACACAGAGCCCTGCCATTTCCGAGCAGATCTGCCTGGGGATGAGATTAGAGGCTGCTGGAGGAGGGAAGCCAACGCCAGCCCACACGGCCCCCTCCCCGGCAGCCTCAGGAATGGGGCTGCTGCCGGCTGCGTGGGTGGAAGCAAGATTGCCATTGAAATGGGAAGTGATGAACAGGCAGGGCCAGAGACCAGTGCGTGATTGACGGGGAAGCACTACAAGAAGCTGAGCCTGGGAAGCTGGAAACAAGGGGGACCCAAGTACTGCGTGGGCGGGCAGACCACCAGACCACGCTGCTGGGCCCAGGACTCCAGACTGAGGGGCAGGGGGCCGGACAAGGCTGGGGCTGCACGGCAGGTCCCGAGGGCCCGCAGGAGCACAGCTGGGCAGGCAGGCAGCAGTCGAGAGCCAGGCCAGAGGTGCCTATGGACAGCAGCTCTGATTTATATCACATGTCGTGCCTTGCGACCATGACAAGGAAAGAGCTGCCCAGTGTCAGGAGTGGGCATCTCTCCCAGAGAGGCCGGGGCCACCTGCTCCTAGAGCTTCCCACACTGGCCGAGCAAATCTGTGTTATCTGAAATCTGCTGATGAGGCCTGGCTCCCCAGCCTGCTCCCTCTTCCCAGCTTTGTGGTAGGTACCGGGTCTAGGTGTGGGTATCTATATGGGGCTGTGCCACCAGAACAGGGACTCAGAGAGGATTTCCAGCAATAACTGCGTCCCTGCCCATCAGCCACTGCTGCACATTCCCCACTGAACCGCGCTCCCACCCCAGAGACCGCCAAGCCCACTTCGGGGAAGCTGCGACCCAGCACTGCCAACCTGGTAATGCTTGTGGGTCAAACTAACTACTGTCTTCGTTCACCCTCCCCAAGCCTGGGGAGTGGCCCCTCGTCACAAGCAGACACCCTTGTTCTTAACAAAAACCTGACATGTGCAGGATGGTGTGACAACATAATTGTCCAGAACTGTACCAAGACCGAGAGGTTATGCGAGTCCCGAGTCCCCAACCCTAACAAGCACCGACTTCAGCAAAGTCCTGTGCCTTCCAGAACCTCAGGACCCAACCCCGCTCCTCTGACCTCGGCGGCAGAATGGGCCTTGGAACTGGGGCCGGACCCTGGCACCAACCCCAGAACCCCAACCCATGGCGTCTGGCTCCCCACGGTGCCTACTTCCACCTCCAGGTGTCTTACTAAGCTAGACAACAACCTGTCTGTGGCCAACCCCACAATCAGGCAGAGACACCTTAGCGCCCCTGGCGCCCTCCCCGCCTCTTTTTCTGCCATTGACTCTTCTGGGCTCAGTTCCTGTGTTCCTTTCCCGGAAAGAAGAGCCAGGCAGAGGACTCGGGCAGCCTGTGTCCTGTAGCCCGTCTGTGAGAGGACAGCGGTGGGGGGCAGGGGGGGATAGGTGCTCAGAGGCAGAGTTCTACAGCTCCCTCCCCAGCAGACACGTCCGGGGTGGGGGTGGGGGAGCCTTTCTGCTCCCTGCATGCCCTTCCCCATGGCCCAGCCCGGCCCTGTTTTCCTGACACTCTCAAGGAAGCTGGAAGAGGTGAGGCGAGAGGAAGTCTTCGCGGAGCCGCAGGCCGGGGCCTCACCTCCAGCCTTTGAAGTGAATGGGCCGGAGCTAAGCAATAGGAGACCTGCCTCCAAAAGTCCTTGAGTCAGACTATGTGAACTTTTCTTTCACAGACAAATTCTCCACATTGCAGAGACCAAAGGCCCGGGTTTAGGATGAGGGTCCAGGGCTCTGGCCTGAAGCCTGAGACCGGTCGAGGCCAGGCAGTGTCTCAGTGCCCCCACCGCGGGGCACGGAGCCCGGCCTGGGTGAACTGGCCCTGTCCCCCACAGGTCCTGAACCTCTTCCTGGCCTTGCTGCTCAGCTCCTTCAGTGCCGACAACCTCACGGCCCCCGACGAGGACGGGGAGATGAACAACCTGCAGCTGGCCCTGGCGCGCATCCAGAGGGGCCTGCGCTTCATCAAACGGACTACTTGGGACTTCTGCTGCGGACTCCTGCGGCAGCGACCCAAGAAGCCTGCGGCCCTGGCTCCCCGCAGCCAGCTGCCTAGCTGCATGGCCAGCCCCAGCTCCCCGCCCCCCGCAGAGGTGGAGAAGGCGCCCCCAACCCGCAAGGAAACACGGTTTGAGGAGGGCAAGCGTCCCGGCCAGGGCCCCCCCGGGGAGCCTGAGCCCGTGTGTGTGCCCATCGCCGTGGCCGAGTCAGACACAGACGACCAAGAGGAGGACGAGGACGAGGAGGAGGACAGCCTTGGCACGGAGGAGGAATCCAGCAGGCAGGTGAGCCACGCCCCCGGAGCTCTGCAGGCGGCCTCGCTCCCGGCCCCACCCAGCTGGCTCCGCGGGGGAAGAATACAGAGCGGTGGGGGAAGCGCGGTGCTGGCGCAGGCTGGTGCCCAGCCGGGCTCAGCTGAACGGCCTCAGCTAGTTGTACGGACAGGGAAACTGAGGCATAGCAACACACGGAGTTGCTTATGAGTCGAGGGCAGAGCAAAGGCCCCGGCCTGATACCTCTTCGCTCCCAGGACCGCCAAGGTGGACCGTGGTGGCATGGGAGGAGTGTGGCTTCCTGACCTCCCACCGTCCCTTCCCCTCCTCCAGCCCCGAGGCTTATTGTGAGATTTATAAATAAGCTTCCTAAGACGGAGGTGTCAGAGACAGCACTATCTTATCTCCCAACCTGTTATTTTTAACACTCGGGGCCAGAGTCTGGACGCGACAGACAGCACGACCGATGGCAGTGTTCCCCCGGCCAGCCCTGGAGGGTCTCCAGGTCAGGCAGCCGCCCTCTCCCCGCGGCGGCCGCCAGCGCTGGTGGAGGGCCGCGCTCCCACGCCCCCCGCCACAGCGCCCTCCCGGCCTCCCTGTGGTCCCAGTGAGGTCCAAGTGGTCCGGGAGGGCAGTGTGGCGAGTGGAATTCCGGGCCCCCTTTCCCTGTGTCTCCTTCTCAGAGCCTGACTTTGGCTCCCGGGCTCACATGCAGGACACGCCCACACGCGCCCGTGCCAGCACCTGGGCACCTAGGGAGCTCGCGTCCCACAAGGAAGCCGGCCACAGTCACAGCATGGTCCGGCACACACTTCCCGAGGCCTGGAGACAGGATGTGTGCCAGGCTGGCCGGGGGCCGCGGGCAGCTCCCCGTACCCACTCAGGGCCCGTGTATCCGCGATGAGCTGGCTGTCGGTAGAGAGACCTCAGCCGTACGGGCCTGCTCACTGGCTGGGGTCTCTTCGGCAGGAGTCCCAGCCTGTGTCTGACGGCCCGGAGCCTCCCCCGGAGCCCAGGGCCTGGAGCCAGGGGTCAGAGGTCACCTCCTCGGAGGCTGAGGCCAGGGCATCTCAGGCAGACTGGCCGCAGCCGTGGAGAGCAGAGCCCCGGGCCCCAGGGTGCGGTGAGGTAACGCACGCCTTTGTCCCGGCACACACCTGTGCTCGCTGCTCGCTGGTGGGAGCCACCGCCGCTGTCTGGGACGCATGGGGGCCTGTCTGCAAAGGGGAGGAGACGGTGCGGTGCCTGTGGAGCGGGCTGTCCGGACCTGGCCTGGTGCAGCACTAACCTCATACCTCTGGCCTCACACTCACGCTGTGCTCCTGAGTTCTCGTGCTGTTTGCCAAGTGTTTGTCCCATGAATCCCCGTCCAGGGAGCTCGGAGAACTTCCTACACACTGCTCACCAGTGGCTTCTCCACTCGACTACAGAAGAGGCCACAAGCGGGAGCCCCTGCCACCAGCTGCTGTAGGGATGTGTTTCACCACAAGGTTTTCCTTTAGCCAGGTGGGGTAGCGCACACCTGTAAGCCCGGCATTCTGAGGCTACGCTCAGCTCACACCTATCCTGGGCAGTTCCGTAAAACTTTGTAAAAGAACGTTTTCTTTTACATGAGCAGAGGATGTAGCTCAGTAGAAAAGCGCTGGCTGGGTTCAATATCTACTACCAAAATTTAAAAAGTAAACAATTTGGGCTGGAGATTTAGCTTGGTGGTTCCAGCATCTGCCTGGCAAGGGCAAACTCCAGAATTCAATCCCAAGTACCACAAACCACGATACTGGGCATAGTGGCTCACCCCTGTAATCCCAGCATTTGGGAGGCAGAGGCAAGAGGATTGCTGTGAGTTCAAGGCCACCCTGGGCTACACAGTGAGCTCAGGGAGAGCCTGAACTACAAAGTGAGACCCTGTCTCAATAAACAAACAAGTTTAAGGGCTGGGATTTAGTTCAAGTGGTACCATTCCTATCTTGGAAGCATAGGACTCAAATTCTATCCCCAGTACTGCAAAACATAAATAAATAAAAATAAACAGGTTTTATTTGATTTGATAACACCCTTTCAAACTTGGGGGCTTTTATATAAAAATCTGCAATTCTGACTTCTCTTTTAAAATTATCAGAGGTTTTCCAGGCATGGTGTCACGCCTGTAATCCCAGCATTCAGAAGGCTGAGGCAGGAGGACTGCTGTGAGTTTGAGGCCAGCCTAGGCTACTTAGTGAGTTCAAGTCAGTTTGAACTACATAGCGAGACCTTCCCTCAAAAAATAAAATTATCAGGGCCAAGGATTTAGCTCAGTGATTCCAGCGCCTGCACTGCAAGAGCAAGGGCTCAGTTCGATCCCTGGTAACCATACACAACAATGGGGGACCGGGGATTTAGCTCAGTGGTTCCAGTGCCTGTCTCGCAAATGCAAGGGCCTGGGTTCGATCCCCCAGATAACCACATACAATAATGGGTGTGGAGACTCACGCCCAGCAGCAATCAGTACCACATACCACAGTGCCAGGCATGGTGGCTCGCGCCTATAATCCCAGCACTCGGGAGGAAGAGGCAGGAGGATTGCTGTGAGTTCAAGGCTCAGCTCAGGGCCAGCCTGAACTACCAAAACAAAACAAACAAACAAAAAAAACACACACACCCACCAATGGGCCGGGGAGTTAGCTCAGCGGTTCCGGCGCCTGTCTTGCAAGCGCAAGGGCCGGGGTTCGATTCCCCGGTAACCACATAACAATACTGGGCGTGGAGACTCATGCCCCACAGCAACCAGTACCACATACCACAGTGCCGGGCGTGGTGGCTCACGCCTGTAATCCCAGCACTCGGGAGGCAGAGGCAGGAGGATTGTGATGTGAGTTTGAGGCTGAGCTCAGGGCCAGCCTGAACCACAAAAGCGAGACCCTGTCTCAAAAAAACCAAAAACAAAACCAAGACCCTGTCTTAAAATAAAATAAATTAAATAAAAAGAAAAATAAAAACGTAATCAGAGGTGCCAAGCCCTGCTACAAGAGCCAGCTCGCTGGCAGCTGCTTTCCTGGCAGTGGTTGGAACTCAGGAAACACAGGGCCTCCCACCCTTCCATGTGCTCAGAGCGCTTGGTGATGTCCTGCAGCCCGACTCCACTCAGCCCAGGGCATGTAACTCCCTCCTGTGAAACAGGCCCAAGGTTCCTGTGGTCAGTGCTGCTTCTGGGACACGAGGAGTCATTGGACCATCTCCCCACATGGTCCGATCCTGAACCACCTTGGCGCCAGAAGAGGGGAAGAGACTGAAAAGTCCTGGAGAGAACGTGGGTCTCTGAACACATTGTGTAACCTCTGCTTTTCCTTAAATGGGTCATTGTGGGTCCTTAAAAGGGAGAGAGAAATGGACTGGAGTTTTCTCTGGGAAAGGACTCTTATCTCACCTGGAGTGGGATCCTGTGATCTTGTCCTCCTGCGTGGCATCTCCAGGGATGCCAAAATAGCAGGAAGACCCCCTCTGTCCTTCCCTTGCCTAGCCCAGTAGGCTGAGGAGAGAGAATGAGAGCCCTCAAGACCATCAGGCCACAGAATGCAAGGCCTCTCCCTGTCTGTACCCAGCAGCAGGCTCTCCTTCCCCCAGAGCCAGACCTTCTCATCATAAACTCAAAACTGGAAAAGGCAACATGGAGACATTAGCAGATGCATTCACCAAGGGAAGAGAAGGGACAGCTGTGCCCTAGAGTTCAGTCGGAGCCAGCCGAGGCAGAGCTGGACCCAGCCGGAAGCAGAGGAGGGATTTCCTCTCTTCACGCCATGCCTCCCCACACCTTCTTCCAGCTGAGCTCCCCAAAAGTGAGCTGGAGCTGGGACTGGGGACAGGGGTCGTTGTGGAAATGACTCCTTGCAGAAGGGCCCTGAGCGGAGGCTCCCAAGAAAGTGGCAGAAGCAGAAGAGGCAAAGGAGGAAGGTGGGGGAAGGCTGGAGCCCACCCTGCCCAAGCCCTGGGGTCGCTCCGGAGCCGGAGCTGTATCACGGGCTCTAGGCAGGGCCCGGCCCTCCCTCCGGAGACCTGGGTCCTGCGAGGCACTTTCTCCTATCTGCAGAGCCCTTTCCCAGGACCACAGCTCCCTGGAGAAAGAGGGTTTTCTGGAGGAGGGGCAGCTGAGCCGGCCAGGCATGGACTACTCTGACCCTGTAGTCCAGGGGACCTGCACAGAGTAGCCGAAGTGGCCAGTGCCCACACATGACACTCACAGGGGCACACTTGTGTGTACGCCACAGCTCCTCAATACCAAGCTACCAAGGTCTGGGGAGCAAACCCTGTGCAGCCAGGAAGGAAAGCGCCCCCAGCTTCTCAGCCTTCTCTCAGGCACATGTGACATAGCTGCACCCACATAAGTTGGGGGAGAAGCACGGGGAGGCGGGGGATTGCCGGCCTGATCTCTGCTTGGCCACCTTGCTGCTCCGTGTGCTGCAGTTCTGGTGCCGAATCTGTTCTGGGTGCGTGTCCATGTCCCAGCATGCGTCCCTGTTGCGGCCCACGTCTGCTTGTTCCCAGCCAGATGCACCCCACCCCAGACCCCTCAGAGCCCTTCACATGCCCATGTCCCAGCCCTGAGCCCCAGCTGACCAGAATCACAGGCGTAAGGACCCTGAGGTCCGCCTGGCCCGGGCCCTGCTGGCCCTGCCTCTGCAGCGGGCTCTTGCCCACCTGCCCCAACCTCAGATTCCCTGGGTGTGCCATGGAGGATGCCAGGGCTGCCCAGCTGCCCCGGACTCGAGTTAATGTCCTTCCCACCCGTGCCCTGCCCACAGACTCAGGAGGACAGTTACTCGGAGGGTAGCACAGCAGACATGACCAACACTGCGGACCTCCTGGAGCAGATCCCCGACCTCGGCGAGGACGTCAAGGATCCAGAGGACTGCTTCACCGAAGGTAGGGCTGGGCAGACCTTCGCCCCAGCCCCAGCACCACCTGGAGGGCACAGGAGGACCAGCACCTCTAAACTCGGACCACTGCCCCCCATCTCTCCTGGACCTGCCCCGCCCCCTGTTCTCTGACACCAGGTCTCCCCATCAGCCTGTGAGTAATCGTGGCAGGTTAGCTATAGTACGGCAGCGCTGTGGACCAGTGACGCTCGGTGACGGGGCGCAAGTGTGTCCCCCTGCAGCAGGGACAGGGCCTGACTCACCCTGTGCCACCCTCTAGGAGGTGCAAGTGGAGGCCTCAGCCACCCTTAATGTGGAGGTGGCACGTGGCCGTGTTGGTGAATGGCACCTTTTATGAATTGGTGGCACTCAGGATAAAATGAGGGGTTCCTTTCGTGTGGCATGCCAGTCGGGGCTGTCACCCACCCTTAATGTCTTTGCAAAGGGGTCGGCCCTTCCCAAGACTCAGAACTACAAGGATGGAGAAGACCGCAGGACAGAGTATCTCACAGTTTCTGAGCGTTTTCTCAAGGAGATAACTTCCCAGATGAGCTGAGAAAAAGCTGGGCCCGCTTCTAGCCAAGCCTAGCCCCTGCCAGTCTGCGCCCTGCTCACTGGTGCCTAGTCCATCAGGCTGAATGCCCCTGTTCTGCCCACGCAGTGCCCATCCACCACGTTACCCCGCCCACCACCCCATTCCTCAGCCATTCCCTCAACCCCCCCGGACTTCTGGCATCAGCGGGGTTTTCGTAAGGCCTGAGTTGAGCCCAGCTGTCTCTTCCTCACAGGCTGTGTCCGGCGCTGTCCCTGCTGTGCGGTGGACACCACACAGGCCCCGGGGAAGGTCTGGTGGCGACTGCGCAAGACCTGCTATCGCATCGTGGAGCACAGCTGGTTCGAGACGTTCATCATCTTCATGATCCTGCTCAGCAGTGGAGCGCTGGTAACTCCTGGGGCTGCGGGACCTGGCTGGAGGGAGGGAGGAGGGCAGGGAGCAGAGCCTCTGGCTGGAAAGCCGGGCGGGAACTGGGGCCGTCCCTCTGCCAAAAATGTGCTTCCCAGGCCGCTGCAAGAAAGTGCGGCTCACATGCTCTCAACACTCAGAGATTTATGGAGGCCGGAGCAAAGGCTGTGCGTCCTGTCTGCTGTCTTGTTCTGTGAGAAGGAAATGCTTTGCTCCGGGTCGCCGGCCTCCCCACAGGAACCGCGCTGCCACACCCGCCCCAGCACACAGTGTCTGGCATGCCGTCGAGTCGAGTCTGTATAGCACGGTCCTAACAGATAGCCGTGGTGGCTCCCTTAGCCCACACCTTCTCAGGGCTGGAGGCCAGGCCATGTCATCCACACGCTGTGGACTTAACGTCTGTGACAATCTTTGTGGACATTTAAGTAACTTGCCTCAGGCGCCACACTAGATCTAGCATATGATCCCAGGCAGATTCCAGAGTCCTTTGTTTCGACTTTCCATAGTTTTATTCTTAGCTTTTCTTGTGTCCGGCTAAACCATGGCAGAATGAGTGACAGGAGGCCACAACCCTGGCCTCAGGAGAAAAACCAGATTCCTCAGGTTTGAAGTCACAGACTGGCACCAGCCAGCTGAGCGAGAGTGGCATGGAGAGCCAGGAGCAGTGAACAGGAGGT
Organism: Petromus typicus; assembly: GCA_004026965.1. Classification (NCBI taxonomy): domain Eukaryota; kingdom Metazoa; phylum Chordata; class Mammalia; order Rodentia; family Petromuridae; genus Petromus; species Petromus typicus. Next base: position 1,930 of record PVIR01004763.1, on the reverse strand, counting down.
CAAGGGGACCCCTTGGAGGACACAGGTGGAGCTGAGGCCAGGAGGAGTGAGGAAGCCTGCGGAGATGCCCCAGGCTTGAGATGCCTCTGTGCTGGTCTGTCAGAGCCCTTTTAGGAAGCGATGGTATAATTCTGGAGAGGGTCTGGAAGGTGCTAGTGTGTAGAGAAAATGGAGATCAAGAAGACAGAAGATAGGGAAGCATCCTGGCCCGTGGGCAGGAAGCCCCTTGCTGTAGGGAAGCAAGGAGCGGGGGAATCCTTTGGGCCGGGGGGAATCCTTTGGACCGGGGAATCCTTTGGACCGGCACTTGGCCCTAACGCTTGTGACCTCCACTCCGTGTGGCCTCCTCTCGTGTCAGTTCTCAGCCCTGGCGCCGTCCTTCAGAGCTCCTGGGCCTCCCACCCTGCTCAGTCCTGCCGCTCCCCTGATTCAAGGTGGCCTGTAGCTGCGACTCGCAGGCTGCCTGCCATGTTACCATCACAGCCAGAGCCAACCAAATCTGTATATTTCAAAGAAAGATGATTTGACAATATGTTAACGAGTTTTGTTTGGAAACAGCCCCGAACAAGGGCAGCCAAAGCCGTTTAGCCTGGGCTGTGGAGGAGATGCCCAGCCTGGCAGAAGTGAGGAGGAGTTTTGGCAAGCGTCTGGTGAGTCTAATCAGACCAGACAGCCCAGCGCTGCGTTAAAAACTATGTCAGGGATATGTTGGGAAAAAGAAGCCTGAATGTGTTATTTAAAGTTGTAAACTTGTTTAACAGAAAGCAAAATATACTCCTTCCAAACTGCTGAAGGGAAAAAATTATTTAAGGAAAACAGATCCAACACAAGAGAGAAGAAAAAAGCAATAAAAAAGTATAAAATCAGAAAACAGAAGGTAATATGGAGGGGCAGGATTACATATGCTTTAATAATAAATGTAACTGGTTAAAATTAATCATCTAAAAGAAAAGGGTTCTGAATGCATTTTTTTAAAAGTCAGTTATACGTTCTTGTTACTAGAGGCCAATGTCAAGACGACCTGCTGCCTAACTACCAATATCCAGGAGACAAGTGTCGCCAGGAAGGAGTCAGGGTTACTCCAGAATGGCTCTGGAGAGAGGGCTCACTCCTGAAGCTCAGGAACAATGGTTTGGACAGGGCGGGGTGGAGGCAGAGAGGCTGCGGGCTGAGTAGAGTCTTCCGCGGCAAGGGCACGGATCTTCCAGGATATCACCCTCCTGAGGCCAGTTACTGAGGAGGACAATACAGACACCACCAGAATTCCGCAGATCTAAAGAAAGTTGAGCAGCCAACATCTAAGTGGGCTTCTCTGCCGCCTAAAGCTGGCAAGGGAAGGGGCAGCAAAGGACAGTTTCAAGGAACCCCTCAAATGGCAAACAGGGAACAAAATGATTTGGAAACGTTAAACATGAAATAGTTAGACAGATGAATATCCCCATTCCGAAATGCTTGGAAGCAGATGTGTTTCCGGTCTTGGAGATTTTGGGATCTGAGAACATTTGCATACACTTTAGCATCTGAACTACCCTAACCCAAAATCCAAAACTCTGAATATCATTTCCACACTTGAACATTTTAGATTCCAGTGTATTTCTGATTTCTGGATCAAAGATGCTCAAGCTGAGCCAGCCAAACACAAACAGTGATAACAAAAATCAGAGTATTTTGTTTTGTTTTTGGTTTTTTCCTGCCATTGTTTGTTATTAAAATTAAACAAGGTTGAATTAAGATAAAAAGTTTTATCACTGATGCGATCTAAAGACAAGCATAAGCAAGAGAAAGGGACTGTTCCGCAGCCTGAGAAAGTTCTTGACTTATTGAGAAAATCATTTCAGAGCACACTGGTGAAAGGCACAGTCCCTGCCTAGGAAGCCCGGTCCTGAGTTCAATCCCCAGAACAAAAAGAAGAAAAAAAAGATCCAAGTTT
>PVIR01004762.1:0-76725 GCA_004026965.1 Petromus typicus | reverse complement strand
AAAAAAAAAAAAAAAAAAATTCTTCTGCAAAAACCAAACCTATCACCAAAATTATGAGAAAAGTGGTGGTCATCCTTCAGGAGTGATCATTAGGCAAATATTATTTTCACGCATAAAGTATATAAAACAGGGGTCAGGAATTTAGCTCAGTGGTTCCCACACCTGCCTTGCAAATGCAAGGGCCCAGGTTCCATTCCCAGTAATCACACACCACAATGCATGGGGACTCACACCCACCAACAATCAGTACCACATACCACAATGCCAGGCGTGGTGGCTAATGCCTGGGCTATACAGAGAGCTCAGGGCCAGCCTGAATAACAAAGCAAGACCCTGTCTCAAAAATGAAAAATTACAAGTTGTCTTAGTTACTTTTCTTTTTGGCAAAACAAAACAGCCAACATCCAAAGTTGAAGAAGAGAAGGTTTATTTGGTCCACAATTTGTGTCTAGACATTTCAGACCACAGTTGGCTGGCTCCAAGGCAGGGTAGCATGAGTATGCATGTATCACTGTAAATAAATATGGGTATGCATGTATCACTGTAATATGATGTCTTTAACACTTTCAAGAAGATACCTAGAATGGGAATATTAGGTCTAATGGAATTTATAATATTAGTTTTTTGAGGAATACTGATTTGCAAAGTTGTTGTATAGTTAACATTTCTACCAATACTATAGAAGTCTCCCTTTTTCCCTGCGGCCTCACCAGCATTTCTTATTATGTGATTTCTTGATAGCCACTCTTTTTGGAGTGAGAATCTCCATGTTGTTCTACTGGCATTAGCTGCTGAACATTTTTCATGAATTCATTGTCCATATGTACTTCTGCTGAGAAAGGTCTATTCACTTTTGTGGCCTATTTTCTGATTGGGTCTTTTATTTTAGGGAACTATTATTTTTTGAGTTATTTATATACTATAGATATTATTCCTCTAGCCAAGGAGCATCTGGAAAAATTTTTCTCTATTCTGTAGGTTGTTTCTTTACCCTGTGGTTGTTTCCTTTGCTGCATAGAAGCTTTTTAAATTGATATAATCCCATGTGTTGGTTCTTGGTGTTATTTCTGGTGCAATTGGAGTTTCTAAAAAAGCACTTCTCTATGTCTGTGTTGTCAAGAGTTTTACCTGTCCTATCTTCCAGAAGATAGCTTGTTTTAATATTTAGATCTCTGAAGCATTTTTATTTCATTTTAGTAGATGGTAAGAGATATAGATTTCAATTCAATCTCATGCATGTATACAGCCAGTTTTGCCCCTGCTCTTTGTTTAAGAGGCTGTCTTCCTTTCAGCACATTTTTAGTCCCTTTGTAAAAGATCAGATGGCTGAATTGCCTGGGGTTGTGTCTCCACTATCTACATCTAGATGTCTTTGTCCCTATACTATACTATCTTCATCACTGTAGCCTTGTAATATAACTTAAAATATTACTGCCTAACGTGGGCAGCCACATGCATCAAAAGTAGAAAACCCGGAAGATTCTTTTTATTTGTGGCTTTAAAAATGCATTTATCTTTACACTATACTTTATATTTTTATTTCACAGTAGGAATATTGTAATAAAGATTAAGCATTACTTTCCTCATTTAGCACTTTTGAAAGAACATTTGACACTGTACGTGAACCTTGGGTTGCCTCCAGTCTGGAGGAGCATTTTGCAGGACGTGGCCGTTTCAATCATTTCATAGAATTCTGATGCTTCCTGCTGTGGTCATGCAGTCCGGGAATGCTTTTGCTAATCTGGGTCTTTTTTGGTTCCATATGAATTTTAGAATTGTTTCCTCTATTTCTGTGAGCAATGCTACTGGTATTTTGATTGAAATTACATGAATGTGTCAGTTTTGGAAGTACAGAATTTTAACTGGTGGTTCTGCCTATCCAAGAAGAGATGCTATCTTTCCTCTTTGGGGGGGTGGGGGGACTTGGAATCTCATGTTTGCCAGGTAGGCACTACTCCACTGAGCCACATACCTAGCCCATTTTCCATCTTCTGACATCCTCTTTAGTTAGAACAGTACAGTTTCATTGTACAGATTTTTCACTGCTTTTGTTACATTAATTCCTCAATATTTAATATTTCTAGAAGATACTATGAATTATACTGTTTTCCTAATTTCTTTCTTGCTGTGTTCATTATTGGAGAACAGCAGATCTTGTCCCTCCTATTCAACTATCCAACTGAAACTTTGCTCTCACAGTTTCAGTTTTTTTATTGCTTCGTTCTACACCCAAAGATAATAAAACAAGGGACAGTGAATACAGACTGATGACGATAAAAGTGTTCATAGAAAGGAAATAGAAAATTTTACACATCTAGAAGGGCCAGTTAAGAATCAGAAGAATCACTTTCTCTGCTATGCAGCAGTGAAGGTCACTGTAACAGGTAAGAAATACTGGAGAATCTGCCATTCTCTATTTCTAATCTTGTCTTGGTAAGCGAGAGAGCAGAAATCAAAGGAAACTAGAAAGACTATATTGCTGCCAAGGTCTTCTCTCAAGTAAGAGAGAGAACAAAGAGAGAATGATCAAAAGAATAATATGCAAAGTTAAAAACAATGACAGTGACAGCCTCCCTTTCTAACACAGACAGGTTTATTCTGAGTATAACATGGTATGAAGATAAAATATTTTCCTGAACCTTAGTCAGCAAAAATGCCCAGTGTTCCACAGGGAGTAAGCATGGAAATAATCAGTGACATGTATGGTGCTTAGACAGAGGAAGAATGATGTGAAAAGTATCTCTTTATAGCTGATAAAACTTATCTGCTGTTTCATATGTGACATTGTCTGGGGGGAAAGTGTATAAAATATTTAGCAGGAGTTTAAAATATGGGAAACATCAATGTGGTCTGGAACTATTCCAGAATGTTTTCTAGAGAAATGGGTCCCAATTTGCAACTATCATGTTGGGACTGGCACAGGGGCAGGCTGCCTAAAGTGAGTAGCCAGATATATATGAAGTCAGAAAACTTATCTGGGCTTTTCATGTATGTATATCTTTATATTGCATATTATATTTTTAATTTACAATAAGAATATTGTGAAAAAAATTAACATTACTTTCTCAGCACTTTTAAAAGAGCATTTAACATCCATGTGAACCTTGAGCTGCTTCCAACTGATGGAAATTGTCTCCTACTATGTATCCATTATATTTTTAACCATTTCATAAGAATACATATGAAAGTCTAATTTCCTCCAACTATACACACAGATATACAATCAACTCAGATAAAATTTTGTACATGATTCTTTCTAGACCTGACTGATAAATGCTCTTTGATGTTCTAAAGTTGGACCACTTGGAAGTAAAAGCTATGTGAACACAACTTAAACCAAAACAAGAGAAACACTGCAATACTGCTTTCAAATATCATTGTGTTAATTATTTATAGTCTCACTAACAGTACAACAGAGTTATGTTAAAATTGTTGGTAAGATGGTTTGGCTTTAGAAAATATATTAAGGAACTAATGTATTAGGTAATATATATTATATGTAAGTTTTTAAAAAATCATTTGACTAACTCAATGAACTAGGAAAAGCTTTTGACAGTACTTCAATATCTGTTAATTAGAAAAGCACTTTAGAAAACTGTTTTTTAGAATCTAACAGAAGGCATTAAATCAAGCAAATATATTCAAATTTTAAAAGGAAATATCATATATTCACATAAATACATAACCAGATACCCTATATTCAAAGGTGGTAAAATGTTGAAACTAACAATGCAAACCAGACAAGCTTAAAATGGCCACTTCTAGTCATCTTTGTTCTGGGTTTGTGTTGAGATAAAAGTATTATTAAAACAGAGCAACTGGATTTGCATATATCAGCCACAAGAACTTATTTAGATAATTCAGTTAAATACTATATAGAACACGTATAGCACATACACACAGATACATAAATATTTCAATAAATTGTGAAAAGACTTAGACAATTTTTCAACTTTCATTGATGGGAAAAACATTCAATAAATTATTTTCTGGAAGGAAACTTCCTCAATCTCATAGAAGGCACAATATGTATACTATATACACACTGTGTAGCACAGAAGTAAACATAACTTACATTGACAAAAATAGCAGATAATTTGTAACTACTTTTTGGGAACACTAGAAAAGCTGAGTGATTTCATTTTTAATCTGTTTGAAGCCCCAAAGAGCTAACAGGACTATTGTGTTGAGACACCTATACTCTAGAGAAAAAGAAAGGGGCAAAGAGTAACTAGGGAAATGAAGAACATGTACAACATACTGGTGTGTTCCCCTGACAGAGAAACAAACAAGAAACGTTTGACTTGTCTTCAGAAAAATTGAGCTGTTTTCAGCAATCTCTCAGAAATTAAAGTAAAATCAGAGGAAGAAATGCGATTTTTCAACTTTAACTAGCATATTTATAATTACAACATATCAAAGGTAATTTTTCCTGCAGAATAAAAATGTCCCCAGTGATAGAATAGGAATGCCAGAGAGAACTTTAAAAGGAGGAAAATGTACCATTTAAATGAATAAAGATTATATAAAACATAGTCAATATGTTATACACTGCTATTAATATATTTCCAGTATTAAAATGTCTGACAATTCTAGCAACAACACAAAATATGAGCAACTTAAAAGTAGCTGGAGTATAGTTTTGTAATGTCTTTTATTTTCCATGAATTAGAAGTATAAATTTGTATTAGACATTATTAGGTCAAAGAGGCATATTTAAGTTTGTAAAACAGTAAAATTTATTAAGCAAGATCATATGACTTACAAGCTAAATGGTGGGACTAAATAATTTAAAATGTTTTGATTAATACAAAACACAAAAGGGAGAAAATTTAACAGACCACTGGTAGAATAAAAACAAATTATATACATATATAAATGAAAGTTGCAAAAGATTTCAGTTTTTATATAAGACTCATTTCCCAGAGAACAGTATTAAATCCTCTGTGTATATATCTATATAAAATTATTTCAAAGAGAAAATTCAAACACTGGAGGAGACTGAAGGCTCAGAGGAAGAGGACCATTGGAGTCAGATCTCTATTTTCAGGGCTTTCCCCTGGACAACTAACTAGCCTCATTGTGCACTGTGCAGAGCAACCAAAATTCAAGCACAAAACTGTAGACTCGTGACCTGGAGGTTTCATTTGTTCAAAGCAGAATGACTGGAACAGAACAGGAGCAGGGAAATCCAAGAAAAATGAAAACTTCAAAGAGAAAGGGCCCAGACTCTGGTTGAGAACTACTCTCAAATTCTTACAGACCCCTGAGCTGTGTGTGCATAACAACACTTCAAAGAACCTTACAAAGAGTGAGGAAGCCTGACATAACTGACTGGGTAATCTCATGTGTAATCCACTGTACAGACACGGTTTCTAGTTAAAGGGTCAATAGAGTAGAGAGCTGATACAAATCCCACATGTTCCATGACCCATTCCTTGAATGAAACCAAATCTTCATAAGTTCAAACAGATTTGCATGAATATATGCATGAAGTGGAAAGCCAATATTGTTACTGGAACACTTCTCCCCAAATTTACCTGTAATTTCAGAGTGATAAAGTCCAAAAGGACTTTCTGTATCAAAAGTTAAACACATACTGATTAGTCTTGAGTATTTATCCAAATGAAATAAAAATCTCTGTCTAGGTAGAAAACTATACTACATATAAATACTTATTAACAATTCTATTCACAACAGCTCCAAATGTGAAACACTCAAATGTTAATACAATGATAAACATAAAAAATATTTGTTATATCCACAAAATGTAACTGTATTCAATAATGAAACGAAACAAAGCACTCATAAAGGAAACAGCACAGATCAATCCTCAAAGCATCACACTGAATCAGAGGAGTCAGACACAAAGAATGCGTTCTACATAATTCCATTTGTATGAAAACCCTAAAAAACCAAATTAATCTACTGTGTCCTGGAACGATCTGCAATTATCTGGGGCCAGAAGCACAAAGGACATAATTATGTTCTATGCTGACTACTATCTTATGCAGGTATATGCATATGTCATCACTCATAAAGCTGCAGTTAAAATGCACACATTTTTATTGCATGTAAATTATGCTACAATAAACCATTTCTACACTAAGCAATACACTGGAAATATGTGTAATAGGTAGCAATAGAGATGACAGAAAAAAGTCCACAAATTAAAAAATACTTACTACATGGTTATAAAAAGGAGGAAAGACTGTGTAGGGAAAAAATACCCAAGAGTGAGGACTCAAAAAAAAACCCAACGTAGGTCCGTATTTTTCTGTCACGCATAAGTCCAATTAGTTTTGGCCTTTTGAGACCATCCAGGAATCCAGGAATCATGGAAATTGTGCCTCTAGCCATGACCTTGGATTGATGTACCCTAAATGAGCCTATGGGTAGAATGAGGACATCTCTGAAATGAAGAAGGAAAAGTATATTTTTTATTTTCACAAGCCTTTAAGAGAATCTCAATATGAATCGTAACAAGAAATCATGGTAGTTTTAGCAGTACCTGTGCCTAAGTCAACAGTTTGAAATCACGATATTTTTACATCATTATAGTTATTAAATATTCTCAGAATGCCATTCACTTATCAATGCTCTGGAATTATTGTACATATAGAACCTGCCTGCTAATTTTCATTATTTCATGTGGTAATAAAGAATTGCTCTATGACTATGTGACAAATTGGGTTATTTGAAATGTTAATTAGGGTACCTCAGAAACACTGTTTTTATTATTATCTATACATGTTATTTTATATGTTATTGCATATGTTATTGATCAATGGAATCTATCAAAAGGAGCAATTTGAGACAGGAGAGTTGAGTAAAATAAAAATTTATTGTCAGACAATGACCAGTCCAGAAACAGGTCCTCACTGGGTTGGCCTAGTTCTTCAGGAAAGCAGGGCAGTTAGAATATTAAGAAAGGGTGGCATATAGAGCAAGGGTACTTCAGCATTTTTCACTGGCATCACATTCCACAGATTCAGTAAATTCTACTGATTGGCTACCTGGGAGTCAGTTACAGTTGGCAGAAAGTAGAGACTATGTTCAAGCAAAAGATTAAGCTGGCTTGTGGTCTTTGGGGCATATGGGTTGTAGCTTTTCCTATGCCCAGGTTGAGACATCTAAATAAACCTGAGGTTGATTCCAATTCTCCTAAAAACAAGCTGGCACAGAACAAAATGAGGAAGCTTTTACAGCATTTATAGACAGTGCACTATTGCCAACTTAAGCTGGCAGAGTTCATGATATTTCAAGCCATCATTGTTTATGAGAAAACAATAACTCCCATTTTAAGCTACATTTAGCAGTTATTTTCCACCTTATTATTTCACACTTTTAAAAAATTACTTGAAGAAGAGGTTCAAAGACTTCATCAGATGAAATGTGTAGTAAAGGTAATAAAGGGCCCCTATGATAAAGAAATTTTTAAAAAATCTCCTATTCCAGAATTTGATCATCATGTCAAAATGAAGCTGCTGCCATATTTAGTCTGTAGGAGTTAGGAAAAAGAAAATGAGAACACATGTTACATCTAGTTACAGGCCATTCCAAATAATGAAGTCCTGTGGCCAAGGCCAAACATCATGGAGTCCTCCATATGCCACATATTACTAATGGGAGAAGGAATAACAGCACTTCACCAGTCACACTGAAGATAACAGGGTATGACCATAGGAGACAAACAAGTCAGAGTGACCAGGATTCTGAGTGGTGATATCTAGTTGAAAAGAAAAAAGTAGAGAACTCTGAGGAAAGAAAATACTGTAATTGAATAGGCTGACTTTAAGAACCTGCAAGAAGGAGCATATTGATAAATCCGCTCTCCCAGAAAATGACCTGCTTGCATCTTTTGTGGATTTCCATGTTGCACATATGTCCATGATGCACTACTTCCACTGAAAAGAGATGTGCATAAGAGGCTCTCATTAGCAGTGTAAGCCAGGTCCAGCACATCTCTGTCCATGAGGATTTCCAAGAGGAGAATCCCCAAAACCAATGGGTACACACAGCTTAAACTCAACAGCAGGATCTGGGTCTGACCCTGATTTAGAAATAAAGGATACTACCTGCCAGAAGATTCCAAGAAGAATTATGAACTACAGTTAGTTTTGTTTAGACAAAGGTGATCTTGATTAAAATTTCCAAGTAGATAATAGATTCAAAAATAATTATAGTAGTGAGCATGGGATCAACAAATTTCAAAGACCTTGCCTATAGTAAAATACTTTGGTCACTCTCAAAGGAGCCAATCCTCACTAGCTTAACTACATTAGTCCAAATGTTAGACCAGGGATACCATATGAGAATTGGTTTTCAGGACTGAAATCTTGTGGAACATGTACCAATACCTAAAGAAGGTGGCTCCAGCCTCAGATTATTGTCCTCTTGGGTGATGATATCGTTTCTAGAATATCATATGAAATCAAACACATGTTGGGTGAGTATTCATTTATTACAAGATAGGTGAATAAGCAGATAAGCTTAAGAATATATTAAAAGGGGGCTGGAAATGTAGCTCTGTGGCAGCACTGCTACCTCACACGTGCAAAGTCCTGAGTTCAATCCCTAGTAACCAAATTTTTTTTTTTTTTTAGGTTTTTTGAGACAGGGTCTCGCTTTGTGGTTCAGGCTGGCCCTCAGCTCAGCCTCAAACTCACATCACAGCAATCCTCCTGCCTCTGCCTCCCGAGTGCTGGGATTACAGGCGTGAGCCACCATGCCCGGCACTGTGGTATGTGGTATTGGTTGCTGCTGGGCGTGAGTCTCCATGCCCAGTATGGTATGTGGTTACCAGGGAATCGAACCCAGGCCCTTGCGCTTGCAAGACAGGCGCCGGAACCACTGAGCTAACTCCCCAGCCCCCTGGTAACCAAAAATTTTTAAAAATTTTAAAAGCAAGTTAAGAATCTAAGATTCATAAAGGCACAACGGTAATCATCTTTGGTTTTTATTTTTTTCAGTGTTACTGAAACTTCTACATGATGCTTTCCATAGAAAGAAAATGAATCAGACCAGATATACTTATACATTATGAAATTAATTTTAAAATCGAAAAGCCTGGGGTAGTTCTGCTTCTGGTAATTTACCCTTTTGGACATACCATACTATTTGTACATTCTGAGATAATATAAAATTTCAGTGGATAGAATTTGACATTGGTCTGAAAATAAGCATTCTGTATTTTAGATTTCTAAATATACTGTTTGTCACTCACTGTACTAGGCATCAAATGCTCAGATGGACATTATTTTAATTCTTTAGTGATCAAATCTTTTAATGGCAAAATAAATCAAATAAACAATGGCAATTTACTGAGTGACAGATTGGACTTGCTCCCTTATCCTTTTGCTTGAATCCATGAATTTCATCCCAAACAAATGTGGACTCCAAACTCAATAGCTCTCCTACACCATGCTTTAGAAGCTTGGAAATCACAGCTTATTAAGGCTAACTTTGTATGAACTGCAAACATGTAGTGCATATTGGTCAAAACTTACCGTCATGTTGGACTTTCCAAAAGTTAACCAGCTCTAAACTGTTCCTCCATTTTGCAAAGAAATATCTGATTTTGCTCTGCATTGATGAGAATCTTTGTGTGTTCTACCAAATGATTCCAGTCATACAAATGTTTTCACACAATTTAGACTTCACTGAGGATTTGACAAGGAACAGGAGTGAGGCTTTACCTTTTCCCCACTAAAGTAAGCTTTTAAAAATACAGAATCTTACTCATTTCTCCATGACTCTGCTTTTTCCCTTTCCTCTATCTCTTCCTGTCTCTTTCCCCTTTCTCATGCAGTGACACCGCCCAATCACTCTTTCCTTTGTGTAGAGTAATTTCAGAAGGAATAAAGTCTCAGAGGAATATTCCAGGTTCAGAATGAGACAAGTACAGAAGGACTCACTTCTAACATTACTCTGCTTGTGTGGTTTTTGTTTTGTTTTGTTTTCATAGGACACTCATCACATTCTCAAACATGAAGCTTCAAAAAGCACTGCTGATGTCGGCATCTCTTTTAATAATTACCTGGATAATTTATGTAATTTCTCAGAACTCCACAAAGGTAAGATCAGTTTTCTTCAGTTGTATTTGAAGCCTCCTCTTGTCTGCCCTGTATCAAGTCAGAAATCATTGATCAGTTCTACTCTTCTCCTCCCACTCCAACTCAGAGGGGTTGGGAATACTGCCTCGCTTTCCTCATTTCCCTTTTACCCACAATCCATCTAATCACTAGTCTATCTCCTATATAATGGCTCTTGTTAAGGTTACCACCTTTTGTGTCATTAAATAAGTACATGTCATGAGCCAGCAATTTAGCTCTGTGGTTCTGCATCGGCCTCTCCAGTGCAAGGTCCTGAGTTTGATCCCAGGTATCACACATCACAATGCTGGTTGTGGTGGTTCATGCCTGCAACTCCAGCACTCTGGAAACAGAGGCAGGAGAACTGTTGAGTTCAAGGCTTGTCTGGGCTACACAGTGAGTTCAGGGGCAGCCTGAACTTCAAAGTGAGACCTTGTCTCAAAAAACTAAAGAATAAGGAGATAAGTAAATAAATAAGTACTTCTCATTTATCCAGGTGTACATACTCCATGGTTAGACAAATCTAGTTGACACTGTCTTTTCATTTTTCTATGATTTCTTCTTCCATGAATAACTTATCTGTTGTTATCCAATAATAAGATTTTCCTACCATATCCCTTCATCAAGATCAGTGCGTAGGCTTGAGAAGTTGCTCGGTGGTGCAGTGCCTGCCTGGCAAATGCAAGGTCCTGAGTTTGAACCCCAGTGCCACACACACACAAAAATGATCAGAGCTTATCTCTTAGTGCACTTTCTAGTAATTACTACTGGCATCAGTATATGTCATTAACTTTATAAGTTCATCTTGTATTTTACCCCTAGCTAGATCTCTTTAAAACTAGTAATTTCCTGACTGATTTTCTTTGTGGACAATCATAAGATCTACAAAAACAAAATAGAAAAATGAAAATTAAACACAGTCTGCAATCTTAGATCCCTGTGTCTTTGTTTCTTTAATTGTACGGTTCATGACTCTAATCTGTTCAACTGATGGCAATTAGCCTTCTTGTCTTCTGACTTTGAAAATGTTTAAGGTTTTCTATTTGCTGAATTTTGATAATAAACATTTTGAAATATAACAAATATTTTTGCTAACTATAATCTCTAGTAAGAGAAGCTGAAAACAGTGAAAAACCATGCATTTTTTTCCTTTAATCCATTAAGATATAAACTGTATTTTGAAGGGCTGACTTAGCCACAGTGGAGAAAAATAAACAGAAAGAGAGCAGGACTGTTCTTGTAAAAAGTCTGAAGACCATCTTCACCTCTAAAAGGACTACTGCAGTCTAAGGGGATAAATGATGGTAACTTGTATAATGGTATGTTGGGAATGAAAAGATTATTAGGCATAGGTAAAAGGCATGCTGAGGCAGAATGTATGTAAGGTATACAAGAAAAAGGAAAAGCAAATACACCAGCATCAGTCTGTTACTCCTACATATTCCTTAAGTAGTTTTTTTACATTAAATATATTTATCCATAACTGCTCACCCATTCTCTAAACTACTAGAGTAAAAACATACATGTGTACATATTATATGTGTACATTTATGTGTACATGTTATTCAGTGTTGATGACAGTATATACATAAGCATTCAAACTAATTCTACGTAAAAATGACTCTGAACAAGTTGACTTCATAGTATGTCACATATTTGTCATTTCAGCTTTGGTTGGCTCTAAACTTACCCATATCCCTCCAAAACTGGAACACCTCCACAAAGTCTTCATGTCCCACGACATCAGTGAGCCTGATAAAGTCCCCAACAGAGACTGAGCTGAGAATCAGGGAGATTGTGAAGAACCTGGATCAGCTGATCCCCCTCAGACCTTTCACCCACGTGGCCACCACCACCAGTGCAGACCATAGCACAACCACCATTCTCAACCCTCGAGATACATACTGCAAGGGGGACCAGCTGGACATCCTTCTGGAGGTGAGGGACCACCTGGGACACAGGAAGGAATATGGCGGAGACTTCTTGAGGGCCAGGATGTCCTCTCCAGACCTGAAGGCTGGTGCATCAGGAAAGGTGACGGATTTCAACAACGGCACCTACCTCGTCACGTTCACTCTGTTCTGGGAGGGCCAGGTCTCCCTGTCTGTCCTCCTCATGCACCCCAGTGAAGGGGCATCAGCTCTCTGGAGGGCAAGGAGAGAAGTTTACAATATAATTATGTTCAAAGGTAAATTTGTTAATGGCACTTCCCAAGCCGTATCCGAATGTGGTCTGACACTACACTCAAGCGCAGAACTATGCAAATACCCGTTCGGCAGAGACCATGAAGTCTTCTACTGTGTAAAGCCTCAACACATGCCCTGTGAGGCCCTGGCCCACGTTTCTACCTCCAACCAAAAAATCCCTTATCTTACCGACAAGGAAAAAAGCCTTTTCCATGAGTGAGTATGTTTTTCAATACAAGAGGCACCTTCCCCCCAGATTAAAGCACACCCCCTGTGTCAGCATTGAACTTGACTCTCTGAGATACCTCTCTCTTCAGAGTTCTAGGCAAATAGGTAGCCTCTTGATAGGGTACCCTGTGCTTAACTCAATCCATAGTTCTTGTTTTCACTGACACATTCACGAAAAATGGCTACACAGGTAGAAGTCTAAAATATAGATAATCTACACTTTTCTGTGGCAACCAGAATTGTGACATTCGGTCATGTATTTTAGTACAGATGGAAGTTTTGAAAAATATGTTCTACAGAAAGTTTCTGCTGTATGTTCATTAATGTTGCATTTGGAAGATTCCTTGGGAAATGTATGAGACATGGTGTTCCATCACCTCCCATGTTATATCCCGTAGATGCTGCATGTTAAGCATCTTTTGCTCCCAGCCAGTTCTTTCTATACCTAGTGCTACCATCCAAGTTCAAACCATGGGGATTGTTGCTTCTCATCGGTTCCCCTCTATACTTCAGCCTAAGCACCTTCTGAAAGGCCAACTTATACAGGTCATCCCTAACTGATCTCATGAAAAGACATGCCTCCACACATACTACTGAAAGTAGAGGCATGCTTCATGGCCCCTAGGTGTGACCCAGAAGTTCCTGGAAGCTTTTGGTCGAACAAAACCTGAGTTCCTACATGAATGAAGTTTTTCAAAAAGTAACTCATCATCACAAACCCCTGAACTATCGGCTAAGCCCAAGGACATTTAACAGTTCCAGAGTGCTTTGTTCACTTGCTAACTTCCCATAAATCTCAATTTACTTTCCTTTTCGTTTTCATTCTACAAAAGTCTACCCCTAGCCCCCACGGGGATTTATTTTCCCTAAGCCTGAGGAGAGAACGGAATGCTAGGCTCTCAGCATCACTTTCTTAGCTTAGCTGCTTTCAAAGTCTAGTTTGGAGGCTTTTTCCTTTAAGCTTTCAAAAGATAAGTTTATAGGAAGTAAAAGTAAATGCAAAACATGGAAAAAATTGTATTTTAGAATCTGACGTAGCTAGTAAAATTTGAATGTCTGATCTATAGTCTCTTACTCTTGCATAAGTGAAAAAACAGTTGGTTTATTGTTCCTTTTCTTTTGGGACAGGGGTAGCAGTATACAATTCAGGCTGGCCTTGAACTCACTATGGAGCTGAGGCTCAGTGATCCTCTTGCCTCAGCCTCCTAAGTGCTGGAATTATAGGTGTGCATCACCAAACCCAGCCTATTCCTTCCCTTTTATCTCAGATGGTACAACTCAAAAATTCTTCCTACTCATTAACCATTCTCACAGCCAAATCTTAATAAGGATAAAAAACACTGCTTTTGTGGGATTGGATCTGCAGAGACATCTACAGTACAGAACAGGGTAATGGTGGATGCCATGCCTGGTCCCTGATCCCCTGCTCTCTAGTTAGTCCTTCCTGCCTGCCTCTTCTTACACACATATGAATATAAGTTTGAAACAAGGAATAAATCAAAGTGGATGAGGAGGTAAGAGCTTCAAAGCAGGAAGAGTCAGGTAGAGTGTTTCACCAGCTGGAGGAGAGAAATGCAGCACACACTTATTCATCACGACTCTTTCTGTCAGCAAGTTGGATAGGTATGAAGGATGTGGTAGTTGGCAGGACAAACACACTACCTTCTTCAGAAAACTTAGGTGTGTGAGAAAAACTGACAGTGAACATGGAGGGAACATGGCTAGAGAGGGAAGCAGGAGCCCTGTATTAAGAGCTCTGCGGGCAAGATAAGCCCAAATTCCTAAAGTGACAGGAAGACAATACAGGAGTTTAAACTATAATGCAGTTAGATTTGCAATCAGAAAGGGTGTTCTGGCAGCTGTACTGAAGAATTTAGGTGGAATGAAACTGGGACAGGGATGGCCAATAGGAAAAACACAGTCATTTTTAAAAAACAGTATATGAACTTAAAGAGGTGATGTGGAAACAAGAGTAAACTTGCAGATTTGATAAATATTTCGAATCTAAAATCACAGGACATCGGGAGGGCAAGTTCAGGAGAGCTCCCCTGGACTGCAGATACTCTCAGTAGGGTAGAAAGTTTTTCAAAATTCTAATTTATTTATAATACTCGATATATCTAAAATTTATCATAAATA
Organism: Petromus typicus; assembly: GCA_004026965.1. Classification (NCBI taxonomy): domain Eukaryota; kingdom Metazoa; phylum Chordata; class Mammalia; order Rodentia; family Petromuridae; genus Petromus; species Petromus typicus. The sequence continues at coordinate 62,078 of PVIR01004762.1, read as the reverse complement.
GAAAATTATTAATTGTTTTGTTTATTAAAACTATCATTTATTTACAATCAGATGATCTTTGTTGCCTGATTTATGTAGACAAATGATATGCTAATTCATCTTATCTTTTGAAGGTCCAAAGTGGGAGTTGAAATAATGAAAGACTTTAAACATATCAAAGTTTCCCAGTGTAACAGTAAGTCTGCTCTATTTGTGGTACACACTGCATGCACATGTCTAACTCATGGCAAAGTTTTCCACTGTTAGGCTGTATTAACTGTACTTTCCTGCAGCATAATCCCTGGCTGGTGTTTATGATGCTGGACTTCAAAGAGAAATCCATTTTTAAAAATTACTTCAAACTGTATAGCAAACTTCATCTTGATTTACCCAAGAGAAGAAGGTATACATATCCTATATTCTATTTAAACATAGGACTTCAACTCCTAGAGTCTGAATCTCTATGCAAATATCTTTGATGGAAACCCACAGCTTCAGAGCAGGATACTGTGGTTTTGGTTTCCTAACTACTGGCAGAAGCTCTAACTGCTATCGATGGACTTACTGATTTTATCTGTTCTCATCTTATTAAATGCAGTAGTAACAAACAGAAAGCAGTGTTGCAACATACTATCTTATGATACACACTACTTTAGCTTTAAACTAACTTTTTACAAGGCCTATTTTATTTCACCAATAACATTAGTAAACTTGGCAACTTGTAGTCGTTTATTCCCAATGCTTACTCAGCAAATGTTTATTGAAAGTTTAACAGATACAAAGGATCATGGGCAAACAGAGAAAATAAATCCTTAGTAAGCTTCCAATTCAAACAGTGTTCATCTACTGACTGTATAAGGAAAGCAAATGCAGAAAGACTTGATAGAATTAATATTTGACTGATCCTGAGGACATCTATAATCACAGAATGATGAAACAAGAAATTTCATAAATATGAGGGATGGAATTGCTAGAGTTGAGTAAATAATAATATAGTGGATGAGTTAAATTTGAGCAATGTCTGACTTTGCATAAATACACTGAAATAAAGGAAAAATATTACTTGATACATACTAAAAACTATGTCTTGCTTGAATTAATACAGTATACTTTTTTAAATTAATTGACTTTATTGGTACACCTTATATACATGACAATTGACATTAAAAATCTGTACCAGTATGAGACACAACTTCTCATTTTTTCCCCTTCTGCTACCCATCTTACAATCCCCCACCCCTCTATACATAAGCTTTGTTTCCTTTTTATTTAAAGCATCACATTTTCCCCCATTATATACCCCTAGCCCCCCTTTACAATTTGAATATTTTGTTTCTTATCTATCATACAAATATAGTATACTTTTAATATGTCTTTTCATGAAAAATTGTAGTCATGAGTAAAATTATAGACCTTGTTCACTCAATCAGTGAAGTAGGCCTGAGGTAGAATGTAGCCAGTGAGGAAGCTGAAAGGCTGGAAGCCTATAGCTGGAGTTCTCCAGTGCTACGCTGAGGATGTCAGGGCTTATTTGACGCACTCTGGAAACACAGAGGTCAACTGAGGAAGATAGGAGTATGTGCACTTCATACTTTAAAAGCAAATGATCAAAATGAGCATGACCTGTAAAATTTGACATGCTATAAGGGATATGAAGTAAGGTTTATGTAAACAGAAGAAAATAGGCTGTTTCAAAGTGGGATGCCCAAATATTGAAAAGATGTGGGTTTTATCTGTATAGATTAGTATCTTTTGAAATTTTTGATACTGTAACAAAGTAGCTTAAAACAAGAAACATGTACTACCACCATTCCATCATTCAGAAGCCACACATCAGTCTGGCTACAGCTAAAGGACAGCAGAGCTGGGTTCCTTCTCATAGGCTCTAGGGAAACATCTGTTCTTCTGCCTTTTCCAGCCTCTAAATTCTAAATTTCTTGTAGCTGAATTTCATGGTCTCCAAAAATACAGCAGTTGATCAAATTCTTACATTACTTATTTTTTATCTACCTTTCTGTTTCCATGTTACACAATGAAGGACCAATGAGTTTAACTAGGAATCTTCTCTTCTCACCTGAGATAATTCAGGAAAATCTTTCCGTTAATCACATCTAGAAATTCCCTCTTGGCAGGAAGGCAATATATTCAAGGTTTAATGAAATAATACTGTACTTGAACTTTTGAGAACATTAGTTTGACTGCCATAATCTCTAAACTAGTAAACAAAGATGATAAAAATCTTCTACAACTAACCACATATAGTTCAAAAATATCAAATCCATTCTAAAATTAAGCATGTAACAGTAATCATAAAAAAATGAATATCTTGACACATTAGGCAAGATGTGATAATAACAAGCTAACAGCTATCTTCTTAGGTAGGCCAGTATATTATTAGACTAAAGAATACTTAGAAGCTGTGAATCCTAAATTTCTAGGATGATGTTAAACCATCCAGGAAACAACACCCTCAGGCCTCTTAGAAGCCCACTCGTGTCACACTGAAATTTAAAAGTTTTAGGATTATGAAAACATTTCATGTTCTGCCAGACATGATACCTTAGAAAAAACAGATCCTAACAGAGTTGATAATGCCAGTGGAGCTTGCTGGAATATCTCAGAATATTAGTTTGTGCTGCAAGCTGCCTGACTCTTTTAGTAAAGTTCTATTTTAAAAATCAACTCATAGATATTTTATATTGTTAGAAGTTCTTATTTTATAATTTTTAAAAATTTTAAATTTTCTATTTATTTTTATTTATTTGGTTTTTGCAATATTGGGAACTGAACCCAAGGTTCTCTGCCCTGAGATACATCTGCAACATTTCTTTATTTTTTACTTTGAGATAGTGCTTCAAGAAGAGGCTAATTTATACCAGCTGTGCTCACATTTGCTATCTCCCTCCTTCAAACTTTTATAGAGAGCTGGGTTTCCAGCTTTGGAACCTGATACCAGGTTCTATTTGAAGTTTTTGAAATGTACATATGTTACATTATAAGGTCTTTTCTTAAACATGAAAATTAAGATTATTCCTTTGTTGTTGGAATTAAGATAAATAGTTTGATCATTAGAACATCAAATGGCAGGTCAGTACTATTCAGATTAGAAAAGTCCCTAAAGAATCATGACAGATGACAATGAAAGACTAGAACACTGAGATTTAGCTAATGACCAGTTTGGGGAGAAAATTAATAGAAATACATCAAGATAACTGACTTGAAATATCTCAGTAGAATAAGTAAAGATGATTTAAAGCTTGTGATCAAAACAATAGTACTAAGAACAGAAAAATAAGAGGAACAGAAAAGTTATCAAGGAAAGGACAAAGAAAAAAGAACGAGTATTAATTTAGTCTCATTAAAAACCCTTACCACAAGCATTTCTATTACCAGAAGGTGAAAATGAAAAAGAAAAATGTCGAACTGGAATGAAGATTCCTTTTCCTGGTGGTTACACTTTACAAGAAAGGTGGATCACAACATTTTGCGACCAGATTCCGTTTGACACTATTAAGATGAACAGCTGTCTGAAAGGCAAACTCATTTACCTCATGGGAGACTCGACGCTCCGTCAATGGATTGAGTACTTACCCAAAGTTTTAAAAAGTACGTAAATATTTTATCTGGGCTGATTTTAAAGTAATTTTTTCTTTTTTTCTTTTTTTTTTTTGAGACAGGGTTTCGCTTTGTAGTTCAGGCTGGTCCTGAGCTCAGCCTCGAACTCAGCAATCCTCCTGCCTTAGTGCTGGGATTATAGGTGTGAGCCACCACACTCAGCATTGTGATATGTGGTACTGATTGCTGGAGGGTGTGAGTCACCACGCCCAGCACTGTTGTATGTAGTTACTAGGATAGATCTAGGGACCCTGCCCAGAAAACCACTGAGTTAAATCCCCAGCCCCATTTTAAAGTACTTTTAATGAGGTCTCTACATTCTCATGTGGGCTATTTTGCTTTTTACTTCATTTAGCTTTTGGCTTTGAACCTTTTAATTTGAAATGTACTTTATTTGCTTCTTTTATAAGAAATGCTGCTGCTCCTTATAAATTCCAAGGAATAGACATTTCTCCAGAGATATATAAATGTCCAATAAGCAGATAAAAAGATGCTCCAATCATTAGTTATTAGAAAATGCAAATTTTTTCATTGGGCTAGCAAAAATGAGAGAACAGGAGTCACTGTTTACCAGGTACAGATAACTGACTTGAAATATCTCAGTAGAATACGTAAAGATGATTTAAAGCTTGTGATCAAAACAATAGTACTAAGAACAGAAAAATAAGAGGAACAGAAAAGTTATCAAGGAAAGGACAAAGAAAAAAGAACGAGTATTAATTTAGTCTCATTAACAACCCTTACCACAAGCATTGGAATTAAGATAAATAGTTTGACCATTAGAACATCAAATGGCAGGTCAGTACTATTCAAATTAGAAAAATCCCTAAAGAATCATGACAGATGACAATGAAAGACTAGAACACAAGAGGTGATTTTTCCTGTAAAGTCAAAGACAGCAAGTATTTTAGGCCTCATAGAGTTTTAGTTTAGAGTCATGAGAAAGTTTTGGAAATAGTGGTGATGATTGAGCAACATTGTCAATACAATTAATACCACTGTATTACATGGTTTAAATAGCAAGTTTTTGTTGTAGTTATGTCACAATAAAAAAGTTCTTAAAATTGAAAAAAATCCAATGAAAACTTTGCACTGCTATTCAAACTCTCCATATATCATCTAATGATCTATCCAACAGAGCAGGATGCTCCTGAGAAAATATGCTAAGTGATTATTGTACATGGTAGGAAATATACTTATATACCATTATTGCACATGGTAGGAAATTATTTTACAAGTATTAATCATTACCTTGGAGTGAGAGGTGACAGAAATACTCTAAGTGGGTATTGTGAAAAAGATATTCTCTCTCTAAAAATATTAATCATTGCTCTGTAATTAAAGCTCTGTTTATTTTTTTTAATCAGCATTGAAATTTTTTAATCTTCATGGAACTGGAAGTTTTCCAAGACGTTTGCTTCTGGACACTGAAAGACACATTCAGATTCAATGGAAAAAACATAAATACCCTTTTATCACAGTTCATTTCTATTCTGTGATAGATGATGGTTATATACCTCTGGAGATTGACCAGATACCAGGGGACAAAAACACAGTCATAGTCATTACCTTTGGCCATCACTTCAGACCCTTCCCAATTGATATTTTCATTCGCAGGACTATCAACATCCGAAAGGCCATTGAACGACTGTTTCTAAGAAGCCCAGCCACTAAAGTGATCATTAAAACAGAAAATATCCGGGAAATGCCCAAAGAAACAGTGTGGTTTGGTGACTTCCATGGATACATTCAATATCTTATCATGAAGGACATTTTCAAAAATCTCAACGTGGGTATCATTGATGCCTGGGACATGACCATTGCATATGATGCCAAGTTTCTCCACCCACCAGATGCTGTGGTTAGAAATCAGATTGACTTGTTTTTAAACTACATTTGCTAAAGCATAAGTATATAAATCACTAGAAACCAATTTCCACAAATAATCCTTTGTGTATTGAATTTTTTCTTTTTTCATTTTTGTGACTCAAAAGCATCAAATTTAAAGAATCTTTCTTGGCAGAAAGGATACTTGAGGACAATTACAACTAATATGGGATGCAATGTCAAGAATGTCAGATGTGAAGAATGATCATACCATGCCTGGAGCGTGTCAAAGTGGAATAAATATTTTTATTCTTTAAGCAAAATTGGCTCATGGTCATGATTTCTGTAATTTGTGGCTGAAGTTAATAGGCTAAAAGAGAGGATATGATTTCCATGGTGTTTCAGTATAGGAGTCATTTGATTTTTCCTGTAAAGGCAAAGACAGCAAGTATTTTAGGCCTCATAGGCTGTGTAGTATCTCTATAGTGTAATCAACTCTGCCACGACAGTGCAAGGGCTGCCAAAGACAACATGTGAACAAATGAGGGTGGTTATGTATCAATAAATATGTATGGAAAATAAAACTTCAATTTCACAAAACATGTCTATCAGGATATACTTTTTTTGATTTTCCCCCAACTTTTAAAAATTATGAAAGCCAATACCTAAGTTAAAACTAAAAATTTGAAGAAGGGATGAAATTGCCACATCAGAAACACACAACATTCTCTTATATCCCTATGAAATTGAACCAAAACAATTAGAGAGACAAGGTATCATGGGAAAGTATTTTGCAATAGAAGAGTCAGGGACCAAGAACTCAGAAATGCTTGATTTTAGAAGAGCAAGCCATAACGCTTAGTGGATGGCATCGCAGTATAGGAAAGGAAGCTCCCAGCTCCCAGCAGGTGGAAAGAGAAAAAAGTCAAAAAGATCTCCACAATCACAGAAACTGGAACCATATTGGCATGTAGTATGAGCATTCAAAGGCCTAAGATCTATGTAGCTAGAAGGCACAAAAGAATTTCCCGATATTCCCTGGCATTATCCATATGGTGCCATAACTAGATATCATTTTAAGAAGTGTCCTATTGTCTAACCATAGTGTCTGGAGGATCAGAATCTCATGAATTTTTTTTTTTTTTTTTTTTAGGTTTTTGGAGACAGGGTCTCGCTTTGTGGTTCAGGCTGGCCCTGAGCTCAGCCTCAAACTCACATCACAATCCTCCTGCCTCTGCCTCCCGAGTGCTGGGATTACAGGTGTGAGCCACCATGCCCGGCACTGTGGTGTGTGGAACTGGTTGCTGCTGGGCATGAGTCTCCACACCCAGTATTGTTATGTGGTTACCGGGGAATCGAACCCGGGTCCTTGCGCTTGCGAGACAGGCGCCGGAACCACTGAGCTAACTCCCCGGCCCGAATCTCATGAATTTTTATATCTCCAAGACTCAACAGCATCTTCTGCTCACTGACACAGTAAGTAGACACGCTGAAAGAGAGTGTAGGCCCAGGGAAGTGACCTGGCTACAAGTTTGTGGAGAACTTACAAAGCGGGAAGCACAGCCTGTGGCACAGAGAGGCCAAAGTGCTTCCAGGAAAATCTTAGAGGATGGGTCTCTGAAAAGAAGCAAGATCAGCCATGTGTGGAGTCACCGGACTGTCCAGTAACTCCTCCTACAGAGCACACTGTCCTCCAGTGCAGACTGTGGGATTCAGTCACCTCCTTCACATGCAGAGGCACACTGAGGAAACGCCGCCACATCCGCTGCCCTATCTTGAACATTAGCCACTCCTTCACGTGCACAGATTGAGGGTTGAGGAACGTGTGGGAATCACCAGATGAGTCCACAAGCTCGACCAGCAAAATGGGGCTTGCAAGCAGCTCCAATCACTTTGACAACCCTGACAAGCCAGAAGACACTGTCTTAGCCACAGTGGTAGGCAAGGCCTCACTCTGCATGGACCTATCTGATCGGGACTGTTCGGCACTGAGAAGAAATATTCCTGTGAGTCAGAATTATCTCTGTTTCCATATTAAACATTTCAGCAAGGAGGAAATTTTAACTTTATTATTTTCTCCTTTCTTGTTCTGTTTCATTTTCCTTTTTTAAAAAAAATATTTTTATCTATTTCTAAAATATTTAATATGATCTTTCTCATGATTATTCTTTATGTTAATCTTATATTCATTATTGTATGTTTTACCAGTCTACATTATCTCTCCCTTTTAGTTATTTGTGTTATAGATGCTGTTATTATTAATATGTTTTCATAATACATTTATATTTGGTTTCCTTTTAAAGTGTGTTTTGGTTTCCAAAATCATCCTGGAGATTGGAACTTCTAGCTGTATTCTTCTCCCAAAATCATGCTGGAGACTGAGCCCAGAAATTTGAACACATTGGGTGGATGTTTTGTTAGTAAGATACATCCCCATCCCGATCAAAAGAAAATGCCACTTACTCCAGCAGTACGCTTGCTCTAGCCCAGAAGTAGTCTTTCTCTAACTTAAATGCCCAGCACAGGGAACTGAAAAGCCCCCACCCAGCTGATGATCCAGCCCCAGGTAAACACAGACAGAGGCGCCTGAGGACCCACGAGGGGACACTGACCATCTGGGGATGCTCACTCATCCCGCCACAACAGGGAGAACGAACACAACCGTCATGATCACCACACTCAGGAGAGGGGCCGGCACAGGTTATTTCTGTATTCTTTCAGACTGCACAGCGCTGACAATCTGGAGTAGTAACCAGAGAGTATGCTTTACTCGTCCTACTTCCCATAATTGCCTAATCTACTAGAGGGACTCCATACACACAAGTTCTACAGAAAAAATGGGTCCCTCAGGTCCCAAAATGTTTTGCACAGTTAAATCCCATAAACAATTATCTAAGAAGCCACAGGCAAACTACAATATGTAGCTGAATATGGCTTAAACATAAAACTATACAACAAACTACTAACCAGTGAACACTGTCAAGAGAAGGCTATCCAATCAGAAAACGTAGAAAGTGTACACATCTCAATATAGGAATAAAAAAATATGAAAAATAAGAAACTATGACCCCCCAACTCTGTAATTCTGTAGTAACTGATTCTAACAATACTAACATGGACAAAACACCCGATAAAGAATTTTTACAGGATTTTTTAAAAGATCAATGAATTCCAAGAGAATACAAAAAATAACTAACGAAACAAGACAAGCAGGATACAAATGAGAAATCTAAGAAAAGGATAAAGATCTTGAAAGACAAACTAATTTGAGACCATAGAAATTAAAAGTTTAATGAACAAATGAAAAGCTGAATAGAAAGTCTCTCCAGTAGAAACAGATCAGGCAAAAGAAACACTGGAAGACAAGGTTCACAAATTATCACATTGACAGAGTAGTAAAGAGAAGGAAATTAAAAGGTCTAGAGGGAGAAACAGCCTGGTGGAATGAAGAAGCAGATGCTGTGAGCTGAAACAGCTGGCGAGTGGCTCCTGTCCAGTGTTTCACTCCCCCTGGAGGCGTTTGGCTGGACACTATTCCAAGGAGGGCTGACTGAATCTGGGAATCAAAGGAGCTGCAGGACGCTTTCAGTTTAGTTCCATTTCCATAGTGACTGGGTGAAGGACAGCCAATGGAGACAGCCCTAGGCAGGGAGCTGCAGTTACGCTGGTAAGAGATCCCCTGAGGGCTTGAAACTAAAGGAGGCAGACCCTAGTCCACAGCCCAGGCCAGGCTGTGGACTGGAAAGCTGCAGAACTATCAGCTTTGCCTTAATCCCACTGCCTGCTGGTACCTGGATCCAGCATGGACCTGAGGCCTGACTGCATTCTTTACTTAACAGCACAAAGAGGGACACATCTTCACACAAACTATGGACCGGAACTGCAGGTACCTGAAGGAAATCACATGTTCAAAATCTCAGGGTATTTTTGTTTTGTTTTGCTTTTGTTAAGTGTGTGCATTGCTTTTAATTTTTTATTTTGTTTTGTTTGTTTTTCTCCTCTCCTTTTTTCTTCAGTAGTTTGCTGTGACTTGTAGAATTCCTTTGTCCTTATTCCTTTCTTATCTCTTTTTTTCTTCATTTTTCTCCTCTTTGCCCTTTTAATTTTCCTAACATAATATTTTTTCGGTTACTTTTATTTTCTACATACTTTTTTCTGTTTTTGTGTTTTGATTTGTTTTGTTTGAGACAGAGTCTTACTTTGTAGTTCAGCCTGGCCCTGAACTACATAGCCCAAGCTAGCATCCAACTCGCAGTGATTCTCTTGCCTCTGCCTCCTGAGTGCTGGGATTACAGGCATGCACCACCATGCCTGGCCTCTTTTCTTTTGTGTTACATTTCTCACCAGTTTTTTCCTTACTTTTATTTAATTCTATCAATATTTTTCTGCTCCTGAATAAGATCCTTTATACCACTTTTCTCCCTTCCTTGTATATCATAGATACATAATTTAAGGGCTCAAAGTTTGATTGTAGCATCCTTCATTATCAAACCCTGTATATTTCATAGTATAGTCATGAAGCTTTGTTAATATTTTCATAGTTACCTACCTTTAAAAATTGTTAATTACTTCTACCATCAGTAAATATATAGCTGTTACATTTTTTTTAAATTTTTCTTTTTTAAGGTTTTTTGAGACAGGGTCTCACTTTGTAGTTCAGGCTGGTCCTGAGCTCAGCCTCAAACTCACATCACAGCAATCCTCCTGCCTCAGCCTCCCAAATGCTGGGATTACAGGCGTGAGCCACCACACCCAGCACTGTGGTATGTGGTACTGATTGCTGCTGGGCGTGAGTCTCCACACCCAGTATTGTATGTGGTTACAGGGGATCGAACTCGGGTCCTTGAGTTTGCAAGACAGGCGCTGGAACCACTGAGCTAAATCCTCAGCCCTAGCTGTTACATTTAGTACATATTAGCTGTAAGTCAATACCAAGGTTATTTTAATATGTAGACCATAACTGCAAGTTTCTTCTCTAGAATTAAAGATGATACATAATTGGTTGTTATGGTACATTACTATCAAATCTGTTGTGGGTAACAGTACTATAGTTGATTCACCTGAAACTAGCAGGTCATATAATTGTTACTATTTCTCTGTAAGCCAACACTCAAATTACTATTGTGTCATTAATAATACTAAAGTACATTCACAGCAAACTTAGTTGTTAGACTAACAACACTGCATTCTCCCCTCCCAAATTAACCAAGGTGGTAAGATCTTGGGGTTGTGACAAAGAATTATCCTAAGCCATGCCTGAAGTATCTAAATGAGAAGCAACTAAAGAGACCTCTACACTAGCAACAATTTTTAGACTATAAGTATCCATAAACTTTAACATAAAACAAAAAGAAACAATAGACACAGGAAACCAGGCAACAAAATGCCTCTAATAAGGGGGCATCAATGGGCAGAATAGCAGAGCCAGACAACCAAATTACTGGAAAGGATAACAACGGAAGTTAGGAAAGAAATCAAACAGGTACTTAGAAGAAATAAAAAAGATATAACTAAATATATAATGAAAGTAATAATCAAAACTGAGTTTTTTAAAAATATAAAGAAAAAGCTAGATGAGCAAAACAAAACAATAAAAACATACAAAAGAAGAATTTACTAAAGAATTAAGAATACATGAAAAGGTTTCAATCAAAAATCCATGAGACTAAAAATCATCTTGAAAGTAATAGCAGCAGAAATGGTCGATGTGAGAACAGAATTTACAACTATAAGACAGTGATGTTTTCAAAGGTCACTTATTCAAAGACACATTAAAACCACAAGAAAATATGAGAAATGAATCCAACAACTGCTAAATAATGCAAATAAAACTAATCTAAGAATAAGTGAAAAAACAGAACACAACACAAATGGCATAAAAAGCCTGTTCAAAGAAATGAAAGAAAACTTCCAAAAATGTAGGGAAAGAAACACACAGGTAAGTGAGGCAGGTAGAATCCCAAATAGCTAAGACCAAAAGAGAACCTCTCCTTGCCACATTATACATAAAGAAATCATCACAGGGACAAAATCTGAAAAGCTTTTACAGAAAGGTAATGAATCATAAAGTTAAACCCATTAAAATCAGAGCAAACTTCTCTACAAAACCCTCAAAGGCCAGGAGGGCTAGGAACAAAGTGTTTCAAACCGTAAAACAACCACGTCAAACCATTTAGAGACAAGTACGCAAACTGCAACTGAAAACCCACTTACTTATTGCAAAGTGCCAACACTGTAACGAAACCTGAATACTGAGGTTTTAATTTAGAAAAAAAAAAAAAATTCACACATGGAACATCTGTCTTAAAAGAGAAATAAATCACATGCACAAGATGGTTTATCATAGCCTAAAAGATAACAACTTCCAATCCTGGTATGTTTTTTGCAAAATTTTCCTTCAAAATTGACAGATAAACAAAATATTTCCATTAAAAGAAGCAGGTCAAGAAATTCATGACCACCAAACCAGTAATATAAAAAACTTTTAAGGATATCCTAGAATGACAATGAAATCAAAAAGGCCAATAAGTCAAAGGTAATAAAAATATCAAGTCAGATGAGCAAAGAAGCAAAAGGGAAAAAATAAGGAAGTTAGTAACAGGAAAATAATGCAATGATAGGAATAAGTCAATAGAATATCTCTCAGTAACAGTTTTTAATGTGAATGGTTGCAATCTCCCAATCAAAGACAGATTGACAGCATGGATCAAAAAACACAGCCCAGGGCCAGGGATATAGTTCAGTGGTTCTGGCGCCTGTCTCGCAAGCGCAAGGACCTGGGTTCGATCCCTGGTAACCACATAACAACAATGGGCGTGGAGACTCACCCCAGCAGCAACCAGTACCACATACCACAGTTCTGGGTGTGGTGGCTCACGCCTGTAATCCCAGTACTTGGGAGGCTGAGGCAGGAGGATTGCTGTGATGTGAGTTTGAGGCTGAGCTCAGGGCCAGCCTGAACCACAAAGTGAGACCCTGTCTCAAAAAAAACTTAAAAAATAAAAAAACAAAAAACACAGCCCAGTGATATGCAGTACACAAGAAACAAATTTAATTAAAAAAGAAAACTCAAAGAATAAAAATCAAAGGATGGAAAACAATATTCCATATAACAAAAACCTGGGGCAAAAAAAGGAGTAACTATCCTAATTTCGGATAAAGTGGATTTCAAGCCAAGACTAATCAGAACAGACAAAAAAGATCACTACATGCTGGTTAAAGAAACAATAAACAGGAAGTGATAACAATTATAAACATATACACACTGTGTTGGTTACTTTTCTTCTTTTGCTGAGACAAAATACAAGGCACCCAAAGTTACAGGGGAAAAGTTAACTTAGCTCACAGTTTGTAGAGGTTTCAGTCCTTAATCAACTGACTCCAAGGCAGGGATGGCAAACAGGCATCACCAAGCAGAAACAGCATGCACAAGACAGCAAAGGCAGCAAAGGAAACCATTCACAGAGGCAGAAGACAGCAAAAAGAAACAAGGGAAGGGTCAACGGCAGTTAACAGTCTTTCTTCTCCTTTTATCTTACGTACATGATGTAGAAAAGGCAGCATTCACATTCTCAGTCTTGGTGCCCTCGAGCCTAGCATTGCACTATGAATCTATTCCAGAAAAAGCACCACCAGTAACTGCATGAGCCTTTGAGGGGACATCAAGACCCAAGCCATAACACACACACTAGTGCACAAACAAATACTAATGCACTCAACATCATAAAACAAATGTAATGGACATGAAAAATCAGCTAAACACCAATATAATTGTAGTGGAGGATATCCCATTGTTGTAATACCTAGAAAGCATCTACCAATACCCATAACCAATTTTTTTTTTTTTTTGCAGTGCCAGGGATCACACTTGGGCTCTTGTGCTTGCTAAATCCTTGGCCCATAACCACAATATCTTATCCTGCATGTTTTATTCTTTATTTCTTCCTTCAAATGAACTTTCTGATTCATCTCTCTGATCCAGAAAGTTCTGAGGATGTTACTGCCATTTGACTCTGTGTGTGTATATATATACACAACCCTTATGTTTTGTATTGAAGAACATGACTTCCTTTCACTTTTCTTTCCTTTGTGTTTTAAGAATTTCCCTTATAAAAATATTGGACACATGTTAAATTTGTACCTAAGTATTTAATTGGTCTTTGCCTGTTATGGATCATCTATTTCATATAAGCATCATTCAGACTTATTTCTGTAATAAATCTTACCACAAATCCTTATATCAAACATTTTAGTCATTTTGATTATCTAAATGTATTGTTTTAATGGGTTCTTTAGGAAGGATATAGAAAAAATAGTCCTTGATTTCTAATAGACTCGTAAGAACTTACCTATAATTTTCATAATTAAAGATTGTCTTACTATAAAATTCCTGGCTGTATTTGTTTTCTTGGAATTCCTTAAAATACTACCGCATTGAATTTTGTCTTAGGTATTAATGCTAAAAGAAAATAGAAGAAAAAGATATAGATAAGAATGAGATGGTATTTAAGAAACTGACAATAAAGAAGATAGTCATACACTTGAACAATCCAAGCAAAAATCTCAACATAGAAGTGAGCCCAGTCAGAATTACAAGTTGAAATTGACATAGCTACACCTACCATAGCAAATTTTATTATCTTTCCAGATATCATAAATCAAACAGACCTAGATATATACATATGTGTATATATAAAACCTCTGAACACAGTTGATAAACATACTAATACTGGAAAGGGAATTTTCAGAAAGCTGAGACAGATTTTAACACTAGATAACTGTCTTGTTATGATGTAAAATTCACTTGGTTCTCTAAATATTTCTCTACCTTGCTGACATTTCTTCTATTTACATCAACATATTTTCCATTATGTTATTAAACAGTTATAATGGCTATTTCCAAGTCCTTACCTGACCATTTTGCTATGTGGTCTAATTCAGTGTTGATTCCTATTGCCTTCTCCTTCTCTTGTTTCTGGTTCTTCTTATCCTGAGTAGTTTGTTATTGTAGCCTGGACAATATGACTTAAGTTATAGAGATTGTGGATTGAGCTTTTCTGCTTAGAATTATGTTGGTGTTTTTAATGTGGCAAGTCATTAACTTGTTTTGACTAAAATTCCAAACTATTTCACTTTTAAATCTATATATATATTCTATGTACTATATTCACCTGTATAACAAATTTCAGTTGACTTCTAGCTTTACTTTGCAAACTGTGTGTCCACCTCAGAGGTGAGCTATGAGAAATTAGAGGTTTAAACAAAATTCTTGTGGTATCTCCTCAGTGTGTAGCTGCTGAGGGAGGGACAGTATTGGTTTTATTGTCTGTTTAGCTGCTTCATGACTTTCTGGGAACCACCCCGAGGCTAATGCATGGAAACAAGAAACCTGCCTTTCTTTTTTTCAAAACTGATTTTATTGGCACTCTTCCAGGCTTCAGCTTCCCCACAAAATCTGCCACATATATATACTCAATGAAATTTCATTTGGACGTAAATAAAAATGAATGCATGGCATTTTCAGGAAAGTGGGCGAAACGTAAGAGCATAACATTAAGTGAAAAAAGTTACAGAAACTAAATATCACAGAGTTTCTATGAGAAATCTAAAATATAGATAAATGAATAAAAATAAAGGTGGTAAGAAATAGGAAGGTAGATTTGCTGAACATTGGGAAAAGGAGCAGAAGGGAGGAACAGGGGATAAAAATGATCAGTCATTTATACATGCACATATATACACTAATGCCTCCAAGTATGTACCACAAACATAAACCAACAAAATGTTTGTGATGACTGATAAAATCTTAGTTAGATTTTTAATTTGCTCAGTATACAAAATGAGACAAGAATCTTCAGAGGTTTTTTTCCAATGTAGTAAACAATTTTCCAAGGCAAATAATTAAAATTTCTGACTCTTGATATTAACAATAACATATAATAAACTGCCATCTATAAGCAAGTCTGTTTCTAGAAAAATCCAAATTATTTGATTGGTTTGATATGTTCTTTTTATCATCCTAATTTATTATACATTATATTGTCCTTATTATTTTCTCTAAGTAGATCCCAACTATTTAGAGACTATCATCTCCCAAAACATTTTAGAAGAGTTAGCTTCCCTTGTTCCTGCCCAAGGAAATTCTTTCAGAAATGTATAAGAAATAAGGGATTTTGATTACTTTTAAGGAAAATTTAAAAATTTATATTAAGCCCTCCTACATGTTAAGTGCCACAGCTTTTTATTCATTCAGATCTTTTTAAAGTATCCTCAAAAATCTTTTCAAAATACTTCCATTAAGATCAGAGCTTAACTATTGCATACTCTAGTAATTATTACTGGTACTTGTAAATACTATTGATTTTATAAGCCTTTTTGGTATTCAACCCACAGCTGGCTCTCTTATTAACTTTATCAGTGACTATCCACAGTAACTAGGTTTTCTTTTAGCATATTCATAAATGCATGTAATATATTTTGATTAATTTCCCACCCCATTACCCTCTTTCCACTTCCCTTCATTCTTTTCCTTAACCCTCTTCCTGTTCTCTAAACAATCTCCCTTTTTAAGATTTTTTTTCAAATTCTATCTATGACAAAATACATGTAATATTTGACTTTCTGAGTCTCGCTTATTTTGTTTACCACACTGATCTCCAATTCTATCCATTTCCCTGCAAATGACATAATTTTCTTCTCCCCTTTTTGTGTATATATCGTATTTTTTTAATCTACCTATCTGCTGGTAAGCACCTAGGCTAGTTCCAAAACTTAGCAACTCTAACCTCCTCAGAATCTTCGTACTGTTTTTCATTGTGATTATATTTACATCCCCACAAACAATTAAGAGTTGCTCTTTCTTGCGTCAGGGATTTAGCCCAGTGGTTCAGGCACCTGTCTTACAAGCACAAGGATCCAGGTTTGATCCCTGGTAACCACATACAATACTGGGTGTGGAGACTCAGGCCCAGCAGCAATCAGTACCACATGCCACAGTGCCAGGCATGATAGCTCACCCCTGTAATCCCAGCACTCAGGAGGCAGAGGCAGGAGGATTGCTGTGATATGAGTTTGAGGCTGAGCTCAGGGCCAGCCTGAACCACAAAACGAGACCCTGTCTCAAAAAAAAAAAAAAAAAAAGAGTTCCTTTTTCCCTGCATCCCTCCCAACACTTAGTGCTTTTATAACCTTGACAACAGTCATTTAGACTGGGGTAAGATGGAATCTCAATGTGGTTTCAACTTGCACTTCCTTGAAGTCTACAAAGACTTTGAAAAATTTTTCATATGTTTATTAGCCATTTGTACCTCATCTTTTTAGAAGTGTCTCCTCAATTCATTTGCCACCTACAATTTGGTTGTTTTAGAGTTTATTCAACCTTCATTCAGTATTCCCCAAAGATGGCAGCAAAATATGAAATTATCATACATATGATTTTTCATTAAAAAATGACCTGTAAACAAGAATGGAAACAATCCAAATATGCATTGATGGAAGACATGTAAAATACAATATGGTACACTATATAAGAAAATACAATGGTGACACAAGAATAGTAGAAATGCTGTAACTGTGATACTGTGGTCTCCAATATGTACTGATAAAAGTAAAAAAAGTTGTAATGCATACTACAATCTCTTGAGTAGCAAAAATACAAGGATCTAGTTAAATATATTTGCTCTTCCTAGCAACATCAGCAAAACTAGAAAGTAAATCAAGTCATTCATAAAAGCAAAGAGATTTCCTGGGTAGAAATAAAATATATTATTCCTTACTATGTAATTTTAATTTTCAAACTACAAATATAAATTACATATTCAAAAAATTAAATCAAGAACAGTAATTTCTAAAAACTAAATACAATCATGTATTGTTTAACAACAGTACTGTTCTGAGGTATGTGGTCTTAGGTAGTTTTGTCATTTTGCAAACATAAGACAATATACTTACAAAACCTAGAGAGTACAGGTCAGTCAGTGTGGCCTCTTCATGAAAATGTCTGGTTAACATGAAAAATCTGAGGCTGTTGCTAGCCTAATATGCATACTGTTTTATAGTAAACCCTTTTAGCAGAACAAGGAGATCATTATAAAATAATGATAAAAAGCACTTTAAATATATATTGTGTTACATAGTGTATATAACTCTATTTGCTACACTTTTATAAAGCTGTTAGTAGATTTGCTTATACCAGCATTACCACAGCCATGTGATTATTGTGTTGTACTACAGTGTTACAAGAGCTACGTCATGAGGTAATAGGAAATTTTCAGTTTCATATTAACCTGATAGTCACCAATGATACCTGCAGTCAGTCAATAACTGAAACTTCACTATGCAGCACTATGCAGCATGTGACTGTAAAAATTCAAATCATGATAGTGACAAATTTTTTTTCTCCAGGTTTAACAGATTTAAGAATAATACCTTGACTAAACTTCCCCAAAGAAATATATTCTAAAGATAAACATAACTGAAAAAACGCCAAGCTGCACATACTACTTTTTTTATTAGACAATGAGTATTATTTTGCAACTCTTCACATTTTATTGGATAATGCAAATAATTTTAATGATGTTAATGACATTAGAAGTCAGATTTTTACTGTAAAAAAAGAGATCAAGTTAAAAAGACCAACAAGAGGAGACAAAGAAGGTCACTACATACTTAAGAAAATAATCCAAGAGTAAGAGGTATCACAAATATAAATGTACCAAATACCAGCACACCCAACTACATAAAATAAACACTAACAGACATGAAAAATCAGAAAGACACAAATAAACTGTAATGGAAGACCTCAACACCCCACTATTACACATAGATCAATCAGACAAGAATCAACAAGAAATATAAAAGCTGAAGCAAACCTCCAAACAGATACACTTAATAGATATGTACAGGGAGTTCCGGAGAACAGCAGAATTCAGCTTCTCAGCAACACATGGAATGTTCTCCAAAACAGACCACATACTTGCTCACTGAACATGCTTAAGTAAATGCAAAATAACTAAAATTATCCATATATATTTTTAGCTCACAATGCAATGAAATTAAAAATCAATAGCAAAAGAAACCACAAAAACTACATAAACACATCCTAGGGATACAGGGATGGTTCAATGTACACACATCAATAAGTGCAATACATTACTCTAGCAGAATCAAGGACAAAAACCCCATGATCATAACAACAGACACAGAAAAAGCATTTGACAAGTCCAACACCCATTCATGGTAAAAACTCTAAAGAAAACTGGAACAGAAGGACTTTCTCTCAATCCAATAAAATCCAGATGACAAACCAATAGTCAACATAATACTAAATGGACAAAAACTGAAAGCTTTCAGTCTATAATCAGGAACAAGACAAGGAAGTCCCCTGTCACCACCCCTATTCAATATAGTTCTGTAAACATTAGCCAGAGCAATGAGACAAGGAAATAAAAGGACCATAGACAGGAAAGGAAGAACATGGACAGAAACATTATTTCCTGATATGATACTCTACATAAAGGACCCTAAAAACTCCACCAAAAGACTCTTAGAATTCACAACCCAACTTAGTAGTATAATAGGATACAAAGTTAAGACTCAAAAATCGATAGTATTCTTGGACACAAAAAATTCACAGAGAGAAAAATTAGAGAAATAACCCCTTTCACAATAGCATCAAGGAAAATCAATACTTAGAAATAAATCTAACAAGGGAAGTAACAGAGTATATTACTCTAGAAAGAGAGCAAAGAGAATATCAGAAAATGAAAAGATCACCTCTGTTCTTGGATATGCAGAACCACTATAGTGAAAATGGCCAGCCTTCCAAAATGTGTTATACAGACTTAATGTAATCTCAATAAAAGTACCAACAGCCTATCTCACAAAGCTAGTGAAAACAATTCTAAAATTCATATGGAGCCAGAAGAACCTAGAATAGCAAGAACAATACTGGGTAACAAGGGAAATTTACAATAGGAGCATAACAATCCATGAATTGAAATTATATTATAAAGTTACAGTGATAAAAAAGAGTACTGTACTGGCAAAAAAGAAAAAGGGCCAATGGAATAGATTACAAGATGCAGAAACAACTCTCGATATACTCAGCCAATTTATCTTTGAAAAAGAGGCCAAATACCTTCACTTGAAGAAAGACAGAATGATGCTGGGAAAACCGGCTATCCAAATGCCAAAGAGTAAACACAGACCCATATCTTTCACATTAAACTAAACTAAAACCAAAAGGGATCAAAGATCTAAATACTAAAACAAAAACACTTACACTGCTGAGAGAACAGATAGAGAACTTGAAGACACTAGTAGAGGCAAAAACTTTATCAACAACCCCCCACATCAAATTTTGCCAGCTCTTCCTCAGATAGACTGTCTCAAACATAAAGAACTAAGGAGAAAAAAAAAACAAAAAACAAAAAAACACTTCCCCTTCAATTTAAAGACTCAACCTCAAAACAGATGTCTGAAAATAATAGACATTTTTCAAACAAAATACAATTCTATCTCACTCCAGAAATAATAACTATTATCAAGAAATCCAAAATAAATGATGGTGAATCTGGGACGAGTGTAAACTGGTACAACTACTATGAAAACCAGTATGGCAATTTCTGAAAAAATTAAAACTTGAGGTTCCATTTGACCTAGCAAGACTTAAAAACGTTGTACCATAGTGATGTATGCATACCCATGTTTATAGCAGCACAATTTATAACAGCTAAATCTTGGAAACAGCCCAGATGCCCATCAATGGGTGAATGCAAAAAGAAAACGTAGCATGTATATGCAATAAACCAATGTAAATATGAGATATTTTTAGGTAAATGGGTGCATTTTAAGACCATAATTTTAAGAGAAATAAATCGGATACAAAAGTTTAAACATCACATTGTTCTCTTGTGTGAGAAACCCAAGGGTAAACAGAGAAAAATGGAGGATAGGTACTAAGAAGTAGGAAAAGACTTGTTCAAAGGGAAAGGAGAATAAGGGAGGAGGAGGAGGGAACAAAAGAAGGAAAGGCAAGGGGAGAGGCCAGGGATTTAGCTCTGTGGTTCTGGCGCTTGTTTACTGATCAAAATTAGTTTACTAACAGTCAGTAAATACAGAACCTGTAGAGAGGGTTATACAATGATAGCCGACCTCACCTCTTACATGGTGTCAACACATCTCATCTTTCCATTAGCTTATCTTATTTTTCAACTTTCTCACTTCCTTTTTTAGAAAGCCCCTAACCATACATCAGGAAAACTCACAGCCCACCAACCCAGACTCCCCTCCTTCTAATTTAGCAACCACTAGGGAAAAAAAATATTTTTTCTCCTGAATTCATTTATTCCAAGAAGGAATCTGCATGAGCTATGTGCCCATTCCTGAATAGCCAATTGGCCAGGGGAACACAGTATCACATGCCCACAACCCCAGTGCCAGGGTGACAGCAGGACCAGTGGAATGAAGAATGATTGGTCCCCTGCAACTTGGCAGCTGTATGGTTAGTACAGTCATACATTTTAAGATCACAGGAACTTTCCTCTTCAAAAAATCAAATCTATTATTTTTCCACCAACACTACTTATCATCATAATTATGGAACTGGAAGACTTAAAAGCCATGTACTTCAGTAGGCACAATGAGCATTCAGAGGCAGCAGAAAAGACATGGGCTCCTGTGTATTACTCTGAAACAATTCTCAGTGAAAGATGAACAAACAACATAGTCATTGTCATCACTTTCCTATCAATGTCTCCACTGTCAATAGACAGTGCTCCTGAAAACTCCAGACAGCAAAGTGAGATGACAAACAGTACATGTGCATTGGGAGGGAGACTCAGTGACTTCACTGGCTATCCTAATTTTCTTAAATCTAAAAAATATATTCTAAGATCTCAATGTAAATATGATTATTGCTGAGAACAGAAATATGTCACTAAACTTGCAACTGAAATGTTTATAACATGCTTTTGCTAAACTGCAAAGATAGAACCTCACAAGAAACCACTTGCTGCGGATATTAAAAGTCAGTACCACACTCTTCTAGTTTTCCTCCTGTCTCTTGCCACTCATTTCAACATTCACTGCTGACCCCACTTCCTCTTCTGTTACCTACAGTAAGAGATTTCTGTTCTTGCTCCAGTTTCGTTCCAGTCTTCTTTTACTTCTCCATCTGTAGCTTTCTTTGGGCATCTCATCTACTCCCATTATTATAATCTCTCAACTGCCATCTGTATCTAAAGTCCAGGCCTCTCCTTGAAATTCAAACTGCTCACCATCTACTTGGCATTTCTATATGACTATATCTGCATCCAAAATATCAGCTCCTTTTCACTTCACCCCAAATGTGCTTCCTCCAGTTCTTTACCATAGTGAATACCATTATCCAGCCCATTACTCAAGTTCAAAACTTGGGATTCATCCTCAATACAGCTTCTACCTCCCTGGAGTGGGGGATTTACCTCATTGGTTCTAGTGCCTGCCTTGCAACCACAAAATCACGAGTTCGATCCATGGTAAAAAAAAAAAAAAAAAAAAAAGCATCTACATCTCCTCCTCAACTCCTTTCACAATCATTTATTCTGCCTGTTAAATCATCTAGTGAGACAGGTATCACTTCTGTACTTACCCACTAGGAGACTGTCCTACTATCCTACAACCATTCTTGCTCCTTTCTTTAACCCACCATTCAAATCTAATTATATCAATCCATGACTTTGAAAAATTCGAAGATTTTGAAGTCCAGGATGCCCCAAAGGGATGTGATGCAACTCTTTTTATCAAAATCTGCACATTTAAAATGTTAGTTCTTGAGCTACATCAAACCCAAAGAATCAAAAGTTCCAAGAACAGGCCCAAGACACTGAATTTTCATCCCTGTAGTAAGGCATACAGGCTTTCCATAACTGACCTTTTGCAGTCCCAGGCTGTGGGACTCTGCTGTCCCGCAGACAACTGTTTCTGCTTCACCATTAATTATATAGTACTGTTTACCACTGGCAATACCAATTGTTAAAAAAGTCTCATTCCAACTAGGGATGGTGACACATGCCTGTAATTCTGGCACCAAAACAGTCTGAGACAGAAGAAATTCAAGTCCAAGGTCCATCTGGGGAACATGGTAAGATACAAATGGCTATAGATGTAGCTCAGCATGAAAGCTCTGGAATCCCCAGTACCACAAATACTCAGTCTCATTCCCCACCCACATGGTAGTAGCTTCCTGTCTCTGTGACAAAATACCCAGGATAAACCAACTTACAAAAAGAAAAAGTCTATTTTAGCTCAGTTTCAGAGGTTTCAGTCCATTGTCACCCGGATCAGTGAAAAGGAAAATGTTATGGTGGGAAGCATTTGGTGCAGCAAAGCTGCTTACCTAGGGCAGTCAGGCAGCAAAGAGAAAGGGAAGTGGGGGTCACAACAGAGGCTTCAAGAGCACAGCCCCGAGGGACTCACTTCTTCCAAGGAGCCCCCACCTTTACAAGTCTCCATCATCACATTACCATCATCAACCCGGAACCGAGCCTTCAACATATTAACTTCTGCGACATTTAAGATACAAACTATAATGCCGAACATAAGTTCCAGGAGGTTCAGCAGCATGTCTGCCTTATTTATCATTTGCTCCTATTGCTATGAACAGTGGACATAGCATCTGGTGTTTAATATTCATTGCCACTCAAGAATCAGAGAGAATTCAACTTCATGAGCTTCCTCCAAACTGAAGTTAAACATACTCAAAAACATCATCATTTGTTGATCTTGTGTTTAGACCAAGAAAGAGCTCAGATAACAATCATTTCAGTTATTTTATTAGTGCCTGAAGGAGAAAGTTAATCTTCAAAGTCAAAGTAATTATATGGGGAGGCTCTTCTCCAGTCTCCAATGAAATATGTGTCATATACATTTCAGGAGTTTCTGATCATAAGTACAATGAGAGTAAATCCAAATTTTTTTATAAAAAACAAACAAACAAAAAATCCCAAGTGATTTCCCTCCGTTTGCTTAGGACATTTAAGAAAAATTGTCACTGTAAATTCTTTGTCCTTTTGAGACATATGTAAATAAATCTTATTAAAAGCTAAGTAAACATCTTGCCAATTTCACAACCCAGAAACACCTTCCTCAGGGATCTGGGACCCATCTTTCTGAATTACTAACATCAACGAACATGGTGTTTCCTCTCCCAGTGTCCAAGAGAGTTTAACTCAGGTATCTTATCTTAGGCTCCAAACTGTATCCACTTATGTGTCACAGAGATGTTGTATTCTTAAAAGGGCTCAGTTTGGGCTCATTGTTTCAGAGGCTTTGGTCCTTGGCTGCTTGGCCCTGCTGCTTTGGGCTGGTGGTAATCCCGGAACTGTAAATCATGCCAGAGACACACTGCAGAAGAAGCCTGTCCACGTCACAGCAGCAAGGAAGGAGCGGGGAGAGACCAACGTTCCAAAATCACCCTCCAGGCATGCCTCTAACTCCCTTCTCTAGGGTTCACCTCCTAAAGGTTCCACCGCCTCCCAGGAGTGCCACAGGCCGAGGACCAAGCCTTTGACATGTAGGCCTCTGGGGGATATTGTACTTCCAAACCCTAGCACTAAATGCATGTTCATCCCACTTTATTGCTGAATAGCCCTCCACTGTATAAGTATAAAACTATACATTTACCTGCTGGCAGACACTGGGTTGTATTTATAGTTTCGGGCTATTACCAATAAAGTTTGGGTTATAAACATTCATGTGTCATTTGTGTAAAGGCAATGTCATAAGGTAGATGTAGGTTTGATTCCAAAGAACTCCACAGCTTTAGCTCGCTTTCACTGATTATATAAAATTACCTCTTCTACAACTAGATCCCAATAGAAGGGGAAAAAAAGCAGATAGAAAGGAGACAAAGAAAATTGTAATTTTTAAATTGTACTATTAAGAAAACTACAGCCTTAGAACATAATCAAAGTTATAATGCCTTTTCCCTTCCAGGAAATTCACTTCAAAAATAATTCCTAAGGGTCTAATGATTCAATAAGCCTGTAAATCGGGACTTTTCACCTATATAGTAGTCTGTGCTTTGCTTTTAATCCTACAGATACCCAACTTCCACAGATTTCTACCCTCGAGGAAACAGCACATGGTAAGGTGGGTAATAACACTAAACTTCAAACACATGTATATGGTTTGCATTCTATCCTAGCCCACTAAATAGATAATGAGAGATGGGAAGAATATATATTACATATCATCTATCTTAAAGATGCTCCTAAGACAAATAAAACCTCCACCCCTAGATCACAGCATGTCTCATGCTATGAGTTCCTAAACTCCCTTCAGAATGTGTAGTTGTTTTTTCCTAATGAATCTCCCTATGGCCCTCATTGATGTGTCCTGCAGTTCTTTTCCATAACGTCACCAAATCTAAGCTACCCAATGGGTATTCTCATTTTCTTCTATCTAAATGTATAGACACCTTAATCTTACAATTTGAGTAAGAAAGGAAATTTTGGTGGAGAACTGAACAAAAATGAGTACAAAATGTTGCAATGAATACCCACTGCTTCCCTTGATAAGCTTATTTGTACACGTTTTGTGCACAGTTATTTTATTTGTAGTACTATGGAGGGAAATATGTACAAATTAAGGTTTTTAAAGGTATCTTTCAATGAATAATTTATTTCTATTTAAAACTACATCTATAGTCATCACCTTGCATCACCTTGCAGTTCTTAATCACCAGAATTTCAACTACCACAGTAGTTTAAACACTGCCAATTCCTCAAAAACAAGGTTCAAATTTAATTCACCATGTACATTATATGTATGTACATAATGTATAAACATTCTATCAGCTCCTTGGTCCACAAATTACTGTGGAAGTGACAGACAGGCACGATGATCAGTGACCAATCATGTAATTTCTTTCCACTTCTGTTGTGCCTGGTCACTGCATATACATTATTTCATTCAAGCAGAGAAAGAAAAGTGTGAGGTTGTGATGGCCTCTTTTCAATGATAAATACAAATGATATTTTACAAAACTGGACAGTCAAAAGAGAACCAACCAGCAAAGAAATTATAGTAAAGAAATAAAAAGTGATGCTGCCGAAACTGACATTCAAGTTGAGTATTCTTCCTGAGGTCCAGAATGTATGATAAGTATTGTGAAATAGAAGAAAATGTTCAAAGGGAAAAGGAAAAGAGGAGAAGGGAATGGGAAAAAATAAGAATCTAGAAGTGTCATGTACAGATACAGATTCTCAATGTTGAATGTGATCATAATGTATATATAAAATGTACCAATAAATTCAATTTAATTTTTTTTTTAAATGAGCCTTCTTAAAAGGCGTTACAGAAGAAACTAATGACCACAAGAGTTTTGACACTGCCACTGTTGAGAAGACTCCAAAAGTGCAGCTCAAAAGACATGAAGGTGAGCTTATGGACAAAACAAGAAAAATAGTTGTGACAAAGAAGGATGAAGACATTCCAAAGAAAGTGATGCTGGCACAAAAAACTCTTATTTCAAAGAACTCTTGGAAATATTTCCCAATGAAAAAAAAAAAAGAGAACAGTGTTGGAATCTTATCCAAATGTATAAAGGAATATAATAAACTAGGGATTCAACTTGCTTCGTGTAGTAAGTCAGATAATGAAATGGCAAGCCCTATCCCGACTACTTTTGTGAAGTGTTTTTAACAATGAAACATGCTACTTTAATTTTAAATATTTAAACAGTCTTGTAGTTTACTAATAAATACAGCTCTACTAGTTTTTTTCACTCCCAAATAAACTAATAAATGAGATTTGAATGTCTTTACAAAAATTGTAAAGGTTATAGACTATCAAAATCCTTCTCATAAGATTGCTTTGCAGTTTCTTGGCTTGTATAGTCTTCCTCCTGAACACCACACAAAGCAAGAACTTCCATGGCTAAGGTACAGCATATCCTGGTGGCAGAGCACCAGCCTCAGTGTCTCCATAAAGCAAGAATTCATTAAATGCCAACTATGACATAAAGACATTGCAGACCATATTATAGACTTTTTTTAAATATCCATACTTGCTTTTTCTGCTTCACCCTTCCATTTTCCCTTCAAGTCATTATACCTTGGGCTTCTGTCAATACCATTCCAACTGAAACGGTAAATAGCTAAATCCAATACAGCTGTCTCTTTTACTTGATATACCTGACAGTAACAATTCAATCAACACAAAAGATAGGTTTCCAAACACCACACTCCTCTGGTTTCCTACCCGATAAGATAATCATTTTTCACTTCCTTCGCTACTCTTCTTGATGTCATCTGAAGAGGAAAGTGGCCCTAAGGCTGTTTGGATATCTTTTCTAACTATAATGGTTCCCGGGGTGAATATATCCAGTCTCACAATTTTAAATGCTATTCATATATGGGTGGCTCCCAATTTTCTATCTTCAGCCCTGAAGATATATTGGCCAACTCTATCTCTTCCTAGATGTTACACTAGTTTGGATCCTAAATATTCCTGTTAACAGCGTGGTCCCAACACGATGTCATTACTGGGAGGTGATGAGACAGCTGAGTAGCTGGTGCTGTGGAAGGTCTTTGGGACATGGAGGTATATGAAGCAAGACTGAGGACCTCAGTTTTTGTTTCCTGACCATCAGCCGAGCAGCTTAGCTGAAGCATGTCCTTCTACCATGACATACCACCTTGCCACAGGACCAAAGCAAAAGAACCACTTGATTAGTGCTTCAAACCTCTAAAACCGAGAACCAAAATATACCTTTTCACTCTGTGAGCTAAGCATGGATGGCAAACAGGTAACTGAAACTTAACTGTAAAGAATCAAGCTAATTTTCTCTCCCAGGCCTCCATCTCCTCTTATATTTTTCTGTATTCCTTAAAAGACAGCATTACAGATCAAAACCTTGACTCTCTCAGTATCTCTATTTTGCCTTCTCCCTTATCCCCGTCCATTTCCCTTTCATCCAAACACTACCCCACAGTTCTAAACTGTATCAGCATATTCTGTCGGCCTAAACTTCTAAATCTCATTTTAGAGACGGCAAAACCAGACCACTAAAGTTACTTAATGGTCCAAGGTCACAGAATTAATCAGTAGCAAAACAGATGTTTGAACAAGGTAATTATACATTTGAGTTTTAAAATGGCAATTTTCTCAATTCTGGTCACCAAGGTTTCTGAGAAAAAAAAAAGTCTAGTTTCAAGAATGCTGTGTAAAGGCAAAATAAACAATTTCTAATAATTTCTTCCAATGGGACCATGTAATAAGTAACTGTAACTGTATATTTAACATGAAACAGCTTTGTAAAACAAAGCAGAGGCTATGGTGAAATCTTTCATGGTTCACTTTTCTTTAGTTATAACAAGGCCTGAGTGCTTCTTTCTCAGCTGCCTTATACCAACGGGTAAGAAAAACAGTAGCCCCAAATCACTTGTTCTCTAAAGATCTCTGAGCAAGGGAAAGAAGAAAAAAAGGTAGCCAGCTAGGATGAGTAAGTTCTAGTGTTCTGTAGCACAGAAGGGTGATGACAGCGTATTTGAAAGCAACTAGAGGAGAGGACCTGGAATATTTCCAAAACAAAGAAATGATTACAGTTTGAGGTAATGGGCATGCTAATTACTAATTTGACTATTACACATTATATATGTGCATCAAAATATACATAAATGTCCCTATGTGCTTAATTATTATGTACCAATTTGAAAGTAAATTTTAAGAGAATTTTGAAATCTTTATTTAAAAATAGACCCTTTAGGGGGCCGGGGAGTTAGCTCAGTGGTTCCGGCGCCTGTCTTGCAAGCGCAAGGACCCGGGTTCGATTCCCCGGTAACCACATAATACTGGGTGTGGAGATCCACACCCAGCAGCAACCAGTACCACATACCACAGTGCCAGGCGTGGTGGCTCATGCCTGTAATCCCAGCACTCGGGAGGCAGAGGCAGGAGGATTGTGATGTGAGTCTGAGGCTGAGCTGAGGGCCAGCCTGAACCACAAAGCGAGACCCTGTCTCAAAAAACCTAAAAATAAATAAATAAATAAATAAATAAATAAATAATATAAATAAAAATAGACCCTTTAAAAAACAAAACTTGTGAGGTATGATGGTGCACACTTATATCCTAACACTTGGGAAGCTGCGGCAGATCACCTAAAGTTCAAGGGCAGCCTGGACTCGCTGTTGAGAGCCTTTTTCAAAAACCAAAAATCAAACAAATAAATGCTCAAACAAGCCTTCTCTCTCGTTTTCCAAACAAAGAAAACCAGCTTGGGAGGATGGCATCACAGACCTGTATGTTTGCCGAGAGATGACAATTGTCTGCGTCTGCCATTAGGTGGTGCTCTCAAGACAGAGAACAGTGACCTTATAGAAAGATGAACTGGCTCATTCTTCCACAGATGAAGACACAGCAAGTAGGCAATACCTATGCACCAAAAAGTCAGCCCTCATGAGACACCAAATCTGGTGCACTCTGATCTTACACTTCCCAGCCTCCAGAACTAGGTCAAGCAGAATAAACTTTTGCTTCTTATAAGCCATTCAATTGATAGTATTATAGCAGCCTCAATGGATTAAAATATAGCTCCTAAAACTGGGCATGGAGGCATACACTCGTAAGCCCAGCCCTTAGGAGACTGAGGCAGAAGATTATCAGGAGTTTGATGCCAGCATGAGCTACACTGTGAGCTCAGGGCCAAGGAAGATTTGTCTCAAAAACCCAAAAAGTTAAAATTTAAATTTAAAAATGTATATACCCACAACTCTTTAAGGTCCAGAGCAGTAGAGAGAAAAGAACCCCATTTGGGGCAGAGGACTGCACATAAAACATTGCAGTTTGTGCAGTGACAAACTTCTTGAGTGGTAAAAAGAGCCAAAATCTGGTGCATGTTCTGTCTCCCAAGACGCACATGCCAGGGGAAGGAGTGTCTTGGGGAAATCTACACGCAGGCTTCCACATGCTAGAAGTAGCCACACGACTAGAATCAGAATGTTTCTCAGCATTAACCAAAAGCAGTAAGCCTTTTCTGTCTATTATTATACAAGAGGAAGAGGAAAAGGGGGCAGGTATAAAAAGGCTAACAAGAAGATGGATATGTATATATAACAGATGTAAAAATGTCAAACTGAAATCCAAAATTTTCTAAGATTGATAGGCACGCATAAAAACATATTTTTTGATTAATCATTATCCCTTGGTGTCTGAAATGCCCAAGTAATGGAGCACTAAAAGAATAAAAACAAGATTAAACCTAGAAAGTAAGAATTATCTCTAATTCTAGCAAACTTGTAAGACAGAATATAAACTGTTTTGGAAGGTTGTTTTGGTCTTTTGCTTTTGTTCTATCTAATCCTGAGGCCACATACAACTTCCTTCAAAGTCATAGTGCCCCAGTTATTTCACTGGAATTCATAAAAAATGCTACCAAGGCTAGCACTATTTGCTAATAAATACTTTATAAGAGATAAGCCATGGTTCAAGGCCAAGTAATAAGGATTTGATAGCAGAGCAGCTGCTCTGGCATCTTGGCTAAAAGGTCTTTCTTATCAAGTATGGTGGTGCACGCCTATAATCCCAGCACTTGGGAGGCTGACATAGGAGGATCACCTGGAATTTGAAGCCACTTGGGCTACATACTAAATTTAAGGCCAGCATCAATTACAGAGCAATACCCTGTCACAAATAAAAATAGACAAACAGATAGATACAGATAGATACATACATACAAATACACAGACATAATTCGGTCACTCAGTCTCAATCATTTAGAATGAGGTAAAGGTTCTTTTGGACATGTTTTTATTTTTATTATTATTTTCTAATTTTATTGTCATGGTTCAAAACAGTTGTATATCAGTTAATACACAGATAATAGGATTAGTTTTGGAGCTGAGCTTTGATGGTGCATACCTGTAATGCTCCATGGGAGGCAAAGGCAAGAGGATCCCTCCCAAGTTCAAGCCAGCCTGTGCAACTCAGCATGATCCCTTCTCCAAATAAAAAGTAAAAAGCCTAGGGGTATATGTAGTTCAGTGCTCAGGCCCTGGGTTCAACTGTCAAAACCACACACAAAAAAATCATTGTTTGTAAATGTGCCATAATCACAGTAAAAATCTACAGCCTTTGAATGAAGGCAGAATAATTATATTTACATCTTCCAATATGTGTTACACATTTAAATCTATTTTAAAAACTACTACTGATTTTCAGTGAATGGTGCTGGACCATGGAATATCCAATCCATACATAAATAGTAGACTTCAATTCACACCTCACACCGTATACAAAAACTAACTCAAAACTGATCACAGACCTGAAGATAAAACCTAAAACTACCAGAGGAAAATAAAAGATAAAGTCTTTATAGCTAGGCACAGCACCACTTACCTGCCCTAGGTACTTAAGAGGCTGAGGCATGGGGATCACCTGAGCAATACAGGATAACCCTGTCTCAAAAAAAAAAAAAAAAAAAATTCCTAAAATTTCTTTATGCTTTGGCTGGAAAGATTTCTTAGATATAACACTACACACACAATGCACAGAACTTCTGATAAATTAGACTAAAATATGATGAAATTCTCCAAAAATCTATTAACAGAATGAGATTACAAACCACACTAGGAGAAAATACTTGCCAATGACAAATACAGAAGATAAAACAAACTCTTAAATTTCAGTAAAATAGTCCATGATTGTTAATTTTAGATATTAACTAGGCTGGACATATAGTCCTCAAGTTTATTTTCATTGTTGTTTTTTGAGACAGGGTCTCTTTTGTAGTTCATACTGGCCTTCAGCTCACTATGTTGCCCAGGTTGGCCTCGAACTCATGGTAATCCTCTTGTCTCAATCTCCTGAATCCCGGGATTACACATGCCTACCACCATGCCACGCTGGTCCTCAGGTTTTATTCTAATATCAGTGTGAAAGTCCATTTTAGATGTGATTAGGATCTCTATCAGGAGACTCTGAGTAAAGTTGATTACATTCTGTAAATGTATGAGCTCATCCAGCCATCAGAAAGCCTCAAAAGAATGAGGTTCCACAAGGAATAAATCAAGACTTCACACCCTGCCTGTATTTGAGCCTGCATCAACTTCCCCCAAGTCCTCCAGCCTGCTTCCCTGACGGAGATTTCGGACATGTCATCCTCCACAAACACTTGAGCCAATACTTTAAAATAAGCTTTCCACCCTTTGTCCCAAGTAAACACTCTACTGGTTCTTTCTCAGGACAACCCCAAGTAATACAAGGCCTAATTTTTTTTAAGTATACAGAAGATTTTAACAGGTATCTCACACCAAAGAACACATAATATTCAACATCATTTGTCACTTGGAAGTGCAAATTAAAACAATGAGTTAGCACTACATAGCTATTAAAAATGTCTAAAGTTCTTAAGATTAAAATACTAAATGGGTTATAAAGTTGTGAACAAACTGGAGGTCTTACATATGTGGTAGGAATGTGAAGTGGAACAATGACTTTAGAAAAGTTTAGTGGGAGAGTTTGTTTTTTATTTTGTAGTGCTGAATATCAAACCCAAGGCCTCGCCTACATTAGGCAAGTATTCTGCAAATGAACTGCATCCCCAGCCCTAGCAGCTTCCTGAAATATTAAACATAAATTTCTGTAATACCCAGCCATTTCATTCCTATTTTCCTAAGAGAAACAACAGTACTGTCCATATAAATGGCTAGTTCATAAATGTACATAGCATCTTTTTCTGTAATAGTCAAAAACTACAGACCTCCAAACTATTCATCAAAAGGGGAATGAGTACATAAACTGTAACTATTGGTACTTTCAATAACGTATGACTCTCAAATATGCTGAGGGAAGGGAGACATGTAAACTATATGGTGTGTAATTTCATATAAACTCCAGAAGTTTATAGTGGTGGAAAGACTTGACTGACAAGGAA
The DNA here is from genome assembly GCA_004026965.1 of Petromus typicus. NCBI lineage: Eukaryota > Metazoa > Chordata > Mammalia > Rodentia > Petromuridae > Petromus > Petromus typicus. The sequence continues at coordinate 29,740 of PVIR01004762.1, read as the reverse complement.
AGGCAGAAAGGGTGGGAACTTGGTGGGGAGGACTGTACACAGGAATAAGGAAACATCTCAAATGGCTTATATTTTCATATGTCGACTAGCAATGATTTCATAGGCAGAGGTATGTGGAAATTCATGAAATTTTACACTTGAAATTAGTGAATTACTGTGATTATACTTAGGACCTGTCAAAAAACTATTTCAGTTATATATCTAACCATTTTGTTTTATATAACAGTATGAAAGTTGTTTGTTTGTGACAGGGTCTCACATTGTAGTTCAGGCTGGCCCTGAGCTCACTATGTAGCCTACATGAGTCTGGAACTCACAGCAATCCTCCTGTCTCTGCCTCCCAAGTGCTGAGATTACAGGCATGAGCCATGAAGCACTGTGGTGTGTAACTAGGGATCAAATTAGGACCTTGCACTGGCAATGAAGGTGCCAGAACCACTGAGCTAAATCCCTGGCTCTGTCACTACTTCCATTATGTCTTTCCATTAAAACCAATGTTCTCTCTGTAAATCATTTGACCTTCAATTTTATTTAGGCCAGTACTAATATAATAGCTCCTCTCTTGCATTTATACCCTACTCTGTTTCCCTTTGGCCTGCCCTTCCCATTATATACATGACACTGGGCAATTTACAAACATGAGCAGCTTTTATGGTGTTGCTCTGAAGATTAATGAGCTAATACTTATTACTTATTTAAAACAATGTCTCACAACCTTGACACTATATTTTGGGTGTGATAATTGAGTCGTGGGGCCCATCCCATGCATTTGTACAAGGTTTGGCAGAATCTAACCTACTATCTGCCAGGGGCAGCTCCCTTCCTAGATATGCCAACCCAAAATATCTCTAGATGTGTCCAAATATCCCCTGCATGGCAAAACCAACAATAAAGATACATAAGCATGTGTGAAACAGCTGTCCTATGCCCATGATTACATGGTCCTTTCTCATTTCTAGGGCTAACACTCACTGCACTGTTCAAAAACTCCACACTGTCAGTAGGCTGTCCCTGCCCAGAGAACACTGCATACTGCTGTGGTCATACTCACTAGGGGCCGGCAGCTCAACTTCTTCGGATCCTTTGGATTCACAAAACAGCACCCACTTTCTATCCCACAGCTCACCCTCGCCTCTAGCTCTTGCCCCTTTAGAAGACGTGATGATTTGGGCTTCTCCCATAATTTTCTCTGCTTATAATTTCCTGGGGTTCTGATCATTTTTCAAGAAGCAGTACTTAAGGCTGTTTCTGAGGCCTTTTTTCAACATGACTCCTGTGTGACAGTCAGTAGATGGTCCCCAGTACTGAAGTACAGAATGGAATACTCTACTTCCAGAGCCATTAGGACTTCTAATTTGTGATCACCTTAAGCAGTTAGGGGAATAAAGGAAAGTCTGTGTGGCTTACAATTTCCTCATATATATTTCCTCTCTCTGTTGTACGTATTATAGCATTAAATCCCGTTAAAAATGAACTTTTCTAAAAAGAAAAGATCCAGTTTTTATTAGTCAAAAATGTGGAACAGATATTTTAGTATAAACAGAATTTTCAGAAGCCCCTGTTAGGGACTAAAACATAAAGCTAGGTGTAATGATAGCACTCCAGAGGCTGAGGCAGGTCACAGGTTTGAGGTCAACTTGATCTATAGGCTCAGTTCAAGGCCAACCTGGGAAACATGGTGATATCTGTTTAAAAAAACAAACCCTAAAACATGCAACAACAAAACTCTTGCAATTTTTTAAACCTCAGGCTAGCAATTGAAAACCAACCATGGTGGGACACACCTAAACTCAGCACTTGAGGGGCTGAGAAAGGAGGATCACAGTGAGCTCAAGGGGCTAGCCCAAACAACATAGTTCAAGGCTAGCCTGAATTACATAGCAAGACCCTGTCTCGTAAAAAGTAAAAATTAAAAACACATAAATACTAACCAGTGATTGGTTAGTAAGCTAAATTTCTAAAGCTTTTGAGCTTTTATGAATACCAATGTCATGCTTTCATCAGAAATAAGTATTTTCCTTGAATTTCTTGATAAAGTATGTGTGGAACATCAAGTCCCTTGAGAAAAATTTTCACAAAAAGTCAGAAGTTGTATATCCTTGATGTGTTAAGATCTGGAGTTAACAGTGCATTGTAAAGATTTCAGAGTTATCTATTATCCCAAAGTTACCTAAATAGATACAAAAAAAAAAAAAAGAAAGAAAGGTAAAACACAGTAAGTTATTATAAAAAAGTAAACAGTAAATTGTGGAGGTTAGGGGAGGCATAACAAGAAATGATACCAAAATACATAAAAAGATTTTACAAATTAATTTTTTAAAAGCCACTGCTTGCACAATAGAAAGCTTAATTGGGAAATGTTGTGGTGGAAGGCCTGTGAAAGGCTGCTGACATAGTAATCTGAAGCAGAGAGTGAGCAAGAAGCTGAGATTTTTTATTTGCCTCCTATCTTAATTCTTTGTTGACTTGTTACATTGACTAGATGCTCAGAATGCTCCAGAATGATGCTCAACATCATTGGCAATGGGCATCCTTCCTCAGTGCCCAGACTCACTGAGAATGCTTTGTCTCCTCATATTAACAATGATGTCTGGCACAAAGGAACCGAACACTTCCACTGGAAGACAGCCTGTTTACTGAATGGTGCTGGAAGAACTGGCTTTCCACATGCCAAACACTAAAACTAGACTCATACCTTTCACCATGCAATAAACTAAAATCAAAATGGGTCAGATCTCTAAATACTAAACACAAACATTTAATCTGCTGGAAGAGAGAATAGGTAAAACTTTCAAAGACACTGGTATAGACATAGACTTCATATACAAAACCCTAATCACACAATAACTATTAAAAAAAGCCAACAACTGAGATCTCATCTTATTAAAAAGCTTTGCTCAGCAAGAGAAACCACTGGCAGAGTAAAGAGACAAAATTTTGTCACCTATTCCTCAGACAAGGACTACTACCTAGAATATATAAAGAATTAAAAAAATCAGATCCTCCAAATTTTAAAACTTAATCCAAAAATGGGCAACTGAAATGAACAGACATTTCTCAGATGAAAAAGTATAAATAGCAAATAGATATATGAAGAAAATGTTCAATATCATTGGTCATTTGAGAGGCAAGTTAAAACAATACTTAAGTTTGCATCTCACTCCAGAAATGGACATTATCAAGAAATCAAATAGTAACAAAAGCTGTTGAGGCTGTGGGGAAAAAGAAACCTTTTCCACTGTTGGTGGGAATGCAGACTGATCCAACCACTGTAGAAACCAGTGTGGAGATCCCTCAAAAAACTAAAACTAGAGATTCACCTGACCCAGCTATTCCTTCTCTTGGTATCTTCCTGAAAGAATTAAAAGCATCCTCCCACAGTGATGTCTGCCCTCCCATGTTTATGGCGACACAATTTGTAATAGCTAAATCTTGGAAACAGCAAAAATGCTCATCAACTGATGAATGGATAAAAAAGGCATGGACTTTTTTATACAATGGAATACTACTCTGCTAAAAAAAAAAAAAAAAAAAAAAGGATCAGCTTGAAACATTTCTAGCTAAATGGACAGATCTTCAGGCCATACTCTCAAGTGCAACAAATTGGACACAGATGTTTAAATACTGCATTGTTTCTCTTGTGTGAGAAACTGACAGTGGAAATAAGGACTAAAATGTGTAACAGGTATTAGTAAATGGGAAGAAAATCTTCAAATGGCAAGGGAGGGAGAAAAGAAGAGACAAGAAAATTAGTGAAAATAAAAGGATAAAAAGGGGAAGAGAGTGTGGGAGGCCTGACATTTCACATGGTAGAAAGTAGATAAACAATGTCAGGGGATCAGAGTTTCCACATTTCTTTACTAAATCACATTATAGAAAAAAATAAATAAGACAAAATGCACAATTTGACCAACTCACACAAAAAAGAAGGTATGACATCTGGCAGTTATAGAAGTGATGTCTGCAGATACCTTTTGCCAAGTTAAGGAAATTGCATTACTCCTAAGGAATTTTTTCTTCTTTAATCTTTTTTTAGTAATTGTTCACTGGTACATTTTAGATATAATGATCACATTCATCATAGGGAATTTGTATCTATACGTGACACTGATTCTTTTAGTCCATTCCCCTCTCCTCCCATCATGAATGAATACAAGCTTCTGGAAAATTATTTTCTCTATCTACTAAGATGATCATCATATAGCTTTGTTCTCCTAGGACATTAATATCCTTATTTGAGGCCTGGGATTTAGCTCAGTGGTTCCAGCGCCTGCAATGCAAGCGCAAGAACTCAGATTTGATCCCCAGTAACCACATACCATACTGGGCGTGGAGACTCAGGCCCATCAGCAATCAGTACCACATTCCACTGCCGGGCATGGTGGCTCACACCTGTAATCCCAGCATGCGGGAGGCAGAGGCACAAGGATTGCTGTGATGTGAGTTGGAGGCTGAGCTCAGGGACAGCCTGAACCACAAAGCGAGATCCTGTCTCAAAAAAAAAAAAAAAAATATCCTTATTTGATATTTTAATGTTTCTTGAACTCAGTCCTACCTTTGCACCACTCTTGATCACTAGTTCATGCACATCATCTTTTTATGTGAGACAGGGTTCATGCTGGCCTTGAACTCACTATGTAGCTCAGGTAGGCCTCAAACTATGCTGATCCTCCTGCCTCAGCCTCTCAAGTACTGATATTAAGGTGTGCACCACCACACCTGGCCTGAACCACCTCTAAATGCATAGAACCATGTTGATTTACTGGATTTTATTGATTTACTGGATTTTATTACACATATTAATAAGTCTCTGAAACTTGAAAAAAAGGTTATCCTTTTTAAAAATAATAAATATTGTAAAATCAATATATAATTTTTAAAAGTGTCATTTGTATGCCTGTATTCCTCCTCCACTCCACTCCTCAGAACATTTTCTGAATATTGTAATCATTCCTGATATATCATATTGCTTTTTACATCTGTATTAGTATGTGCATACAAATTCCTGAATAGTTTCTTTGACTTTGCGAAATACACTGCCTTGAAGTTAATTATTTCACTCAGATTTACATTTACATAACAGAATTTCTGCACAACTGCAATAACTTTGACAACTACAAAATATTCATTTGAGAATATGTTTCTCTTATCCATTCCCTTGTTCATATGCATCTGGACTGCTCTCAGGTTTTTGCTTTAACAATTAATGTTGTTATGAACGTTCTGGACAAAACTCTAATAAGTACTTGCCAGTTTCTCCTGCACCTAGAAATAGAAGTGCTTGACAGAACACTGTACAAATGTACAACCACTAAAATAATGCCAAACTGGCTTCATAAAATGGCAAAACCAATGCACCTTCATGCCAACAAATAAAGAATAACATTATTGATCTACATCCTGTCCAATACTTGGTAATGTCACATCTTTGATTTTTGCCATTTGATTGATATAAAATAAGTCGTTACCATAACTGCAGCCTGCTGTACACCATATTTTCACCTCTTCTCTGACACATCTTGAGTGTTCATTTCTAACACTAGTTCTATGTGCTTTTTCCTTTAATGTTCTTGTCAAAAAATGTTCTCGTCATTCATTTTATCATTTCTTTGGCTTATGACTTTGTGCTTGTAAGTTTATTTTTCTTTTTACTTTTATTATTTTCTAACATAAGAACTGATAAGGGTAATTTTTGCCCAAAGTACTATTTAGCTATATCTTAGAAACTATTTGTTGTGTTTTCTTGGCTCCTCAAATATTTTCTAATTTCTAATTTTCTCTGTGACCTGAGTTATTTGAAACTATGTTAAACCATTCGCATTACTCTTCAGATATAGATTTACAATTAATTCCACTGTTCTCAAGTAACAGTCTGTAAACAATTCCAACTTCAGCATATTTAATTATTATGTAATTGAAAAGGTAATTTATACTAATGTTGTTGGAGACAGTGCTGCTATATGTATGTTCATTTTGATAAGCTATTACATGGAAATTATGGCTCTTAATATATCCATCAAAAAGAAAAGTTAAAATATAGTTGAGACACAGATTTCTATCATCATTCATAGATTATACATTCCAAGGTTCTCCATATATATGCCTGACATCACAGATTTCAACCACACATTGTACCAAACTTTTCATGATTGTATTTCTTCTTATACATATAAAACTACTAGAAAGGTTCATTTACAAATTGAGGACAACAGGAAATTAACAACTGATAATAAATACAGCAATTATAACAGTGCACAATAATGAACTATGTAAATGTGGATTTATTCCTCCTCAAAATCCTGTTGTACTGTACTCATTTTTCATTCTTGGTTTTTTTTTTTTTTTTTTTTTGAGACAGGGTCTCGCCTTGTAGTTCAGGCTGGCCCTGAGTTCAGCCTCCAACTCACATCACAGCAATCCTCCTGCCTCTGCCTCCCTAGTGCTGGGATTATAGGCGTTAGCCACCACGCCCGGCACTGTGGTATGTGGTACTGATTGCTGTAGGCGTGAGTCTCCACACCCAGTATGGTATGTGGTTAACCGGGGGATTGAACCCAGGCCCTTGTGCTTGCAAGACAGGCGCCGGAACCACTGAGCTAACTCCCCGGCCCCTCTTCATTCTTGTTTAATGTGAGTAACTCAAACTAAGGACAAGGAAGGACTATTATATACACAAAAAGCCAGAAAGAAAGAAATAGTAAGAAGTAGAAGACAATAAAAGGGTTATTTTTTAAAACTTAGTATTACAGAAACTCCTTTAAAAAGTCTATTAAACATGAAAGAATAGCTCAACAAAATAATAAAATGAAAGCAAATAAAACAAAAAAAGGAGACCAATTACAGTTATAATAAAGATTTAAAAGTAAAGTTCTACAAAAAACTACCGAATAGTTTTGAAAACCTACAATAAAGAGATTGTAAACAACATATTAACTACAAAATCACCAGAAAATCTGAATAGGCTATTAGCCATAAAAGAGATCATAAGAGTAAACTAAAAATCAGGGCCAGGGAGTTCGCTCAGTGGTTCCAGCACCTGTCTTGCAAGCGCAAGGACCCAGTTCAGTAACCACATACCATACTGGGTGTGGAGACTCACACTCAGCAGCAATCAGTACCACATACCAGAGTGCCGGGCGTGGTGGGTCACGCCTGTAATCCCAGCACACGGGAGGCAGAGGCAGGAGGATTGCTGTGATGTGAGTTTGAGGCTGAGCTCAGGGCCAGCCTGAACCATAAAGCGAGACCCTGTCTCAAAAAACCTTAAAAAAAAAAAAAATTTAAAACTTTTAAAAGTTTAAACATTTACCATATGTTCTATTCACCACACGTATATTTCACCACAACTAATAAGACAATAATAACTTTGCTTCTAAATCACTTTAGAAAGGGATAGTAACTGAGCTACTTTTCAGTTTGGAAATAGTTTTTGACAGCTGCTGACTTATGAACATAAAATGTCAACCTATTTCACAGAAGACTTTAAGAGAATCAAGTAGAATGATGTAACAAGAAATCTCAGAACCACTGGGATGGTAAAGATAAGGGATTCTACGAAAAATGAATGACTTGAACTAAGAGTACAATCAAGATGAATGAAAGGATTAAACAACAGTTTCTAATAATTCAATAATCCTATTGTTCAATATGAATTATGTAGTGATTAAATGACTTTAAATTAGAAAAGTGTTCCACAAAAACAAAATAGGGCTGGGTTCCAATCCAGCCAAAACAGGTTTACTAACCTAGATCAGCAGTACAAAACTCAGAATTCAGAAGGATCTCATTTTCCATTTCAGGTGGTTAAAGTCAGAGATGAAGAGGAGCTAGATACTCTTAAAGGTATTTATTAAATTTCTTTTTAAAGAAATATAGCAATTTTTATACCACTTTGTTACTAACATCAAAGAAAGTATCTCCCTAAATTGTCTGCTTCCTACTACTCCACCTGGAAAACTAAGGAAAGTGAACTCTTTTCAGGACACAAGCATACAGTCTGACAGATCCAACAACCCCAAGTCATTCCCATCACAACTGGACATAACGTAGGATCACTCTGAAAATAGATTGTAGCAAATGATGTATGCTTTGTGTATTTGTATAGTAAAATATACATTAGCATAAAATTTACCATTGTCATTTTTAAGTGTGGAGTTCAGTGGCATTAATACATTCACAATGTTGTAGAGCCCAAATCTTTCTTTTCCTGGATCCCTCAGAACTCTGCGGGCTTTCACTTGCATAAGAATATTATTTTGATTCCACATTCCTCAACCTCCTCATTTTCTAGGGCATATTCCCCGAAGATATAACACAATTACAACACAGGTGCAAAACTGAACTTGATCAAACCATTCTCAAGAGTCAGTCTCCGGGCATTTGCATTTAACTTTATATGTCAACTGTGAAAGCAACTGCTGCATCTCCTTGCTTTCTAGTGGAACGAAGACTTAAAACTCCCACAGATTTTGAAGCTACAAATATTCCTATGTTCATCAGAAAATGCTCAACTAGAGCAGACTTAACTTATATGATTACCATAGCTATCTCCAGTTTTATAATGAGCCACATATAAGTAAAGGATTTGTTCAAATAACCATAATGTGATGTTCACAATAAATATTCTGTATACACCAAAAGATATACAACTGCTTTTGCCATTTTCAACAGACTAAAGTATACTTTTGTCCTCATCAATAGACATGTGATTTGATGGCTTTTGCCTTCAACAATCTACTACATAAGGCTTATGCTAGTAACAACCAATGTTCCACTGTCCCTGCTCCTTTATTAATTTTTTAAAATTTTAAGGCATTTGAGTAAGAACAGGACATGTACTTCAACAATGTGACAAAATTGCACTTCAATATTATGACTAGCCATGAAATGTCGGTTCTATCAAAGATCAATTTCCCCATGAAGTTTTCAGCTGGTTTTTTTTAAACAGGGACAGATTACTGTTTCTCAGAAAAACAGGCTTCTCAGGTGCCATCCTTAATGGCTGAAGTAGAAAAAGAGGGTCTCTCCTATACTCAGGACAGGGGTTAAGTACTGATGATCATCGTCACAACACTGGCTCATTCACCTCATGAGTTAAATGTGGAGGGTATACACCTGAATGCTCCCAGGAACATAGTTTGCAGGATAATTATCATACAGACAGAACGATCACCAGTGAGATGCCCTCAACACTAGAATGGCAAGCTCTGCTAAGTAAAGACCCTGAGCATTTTTCAAGTTGCAATTATATTTAAATCAATTAACCTTTCAAATCATATCATAAAAATTACTTCATATTTCAAGAATCTCCTATGAAATTCTAACTACTAGCACTACATATCCAAATTCCTTTAACAGATTAGTAAATAATGAACCAATCACCAAGTCATCTTGTCTATACATATCTGCACTGGACTATATCGCTTATCTAGTAGGCTGCTAGTTTTCATTTGTGAAAGAGAATTTCGCTACATGATGCAGATAAAGATCCAAGGATTAAATCAGAAAAGTGGCCATTCATGGATTTAAAATTAACATCAAAAGTTAAAATTTTTTTAAACATAATGGCATGGCTAGAATTGGTAAAATGATGACTCAACCCCACAGTTTTATAGAGAAATCATGGGGCAATAATGCCAAGATTTGGTTCCTAGATGAAGAGCAGTGTTTCATATCTACTCTTATATTAGAATCTGTAACATTCCTGCGGGCTAAAGTAAGAGCAAACAGTATCTTGCCAAAATTTAGCTGGAAATACTAAGCCAAATCAAGGTTATTATGTTACTGAAGGTTTTAATAGTCCTCAGCATGATGTAATTAGTCATGAGCATTAAGTGAACAAAAGTTTAAAATAATGCCCTAACCATCACAACTAATCACACTACCCTTTTCCACAGATACCACACTGAGTCAAATCCTCAATCAACACAAGTTAGCTGTCATGCAGGGCCTTATTGTGCACCTGGTATAGTGCTCACAAACACAGGAGCAGCATTCAATTTAATTCGTTGAGTTAGGAACCATTATTAACCTCATTTTACAACTACTAAAACTGAATCAGAGAAGTAAACTTGTCAAAGTATCTTAGTGTATCAGAGGCTTGGATTTGAATACAAGGATCGAATCCAAAATCTTGTTCTTAATTACTACTCAGTTTAGCCTTCCAAACCACTGGTGCCGGTACATGCCATTTCAGAAAGCAGAACACTAGTCCAAAAAAAAAAAAGACTCAAATTTTCATCTACTCATGCTTACTAGACATGAATCTGTGTCTTTATTTGCTCACTTGAAAAAACTTACACTGAAATCTTTCTCTACTCAGAGCTGTTGCATAACTAATACAACTTAATATGCATTAAAAGTGCTTCTCCGGCCAGGGATTTAGCTCAGTGGTTCCAGTGCCTGTCTTGCAAGCGCAAGGGCTGAGGTTCGATCCCCGGTAATCACATAAACACTGGGCATGGAGACTCATGCACAGTAGCAATGAGTACCACATACCACAGTGCGGGGCGTGGTGGCCCACGCCTATAATCCCAGCACTTGGGAGGCAGAGGCAGGAGGATTGCTGTGATGTGAGCTGGAGGCTGAGCTCAGGGCCAGCCTAAACTACAAAGTGAGACCCTGTCTCAAAAAAAAAAAAAAAAAAAAGTGCTTCTCAAATGAAAATACTGCAAGATTATACTCAAGAACACATGAGGATCACATTACTATGTTTGTATAAGGACTATTAATGAATAGGGATATATCTTGCTATTACCATAGAAGACTTCAAATACAGTAAGTAGTTCTCAAAAAGAGGGAGTTTTGGGCCTGGGTGTGTAGCTCAGTGGTTCCGGTGCCTGCCTGGCAAATGCAAGGTCCCAAATTTGATCTCCAGTACCACACACCACAATGCCAAGTGTGGTAGCTCACACTTTTAATCCTAGCATTAGGAGGCAGAGGTAGGATTGCTCAGAGTTTGAGGCTACTTGGGTTACACAGTGAGTTCAGAGCCAGCCTGAACTACAAAGCAAGTCCCTTTCTCAAACAAACAAAAAAGAGGGAGTTTTAATTTCTTATCTTAAAGAGTATTTGCCAAAATGAAATCTGTTCTACAGATGATTCTGTTGACCTCTCAGGAACCCATCTTAATACTATAGACTACATAAACTTAGGAGCTAATATACTCGAACTGAAATCTCTTTTTGGCTACTTATTGATCACTAGACACACAACAGCAAATTACTGACATTCTATAATCCTAGCAACATGACTGTCCTGTACCCATTATCAAGTCCATAAACTTTAGGTTCTACTTACAGAAAACTAGTTTGATGGATGGCTGACTTGAACTTCTTGGAAGCAGCGAAGAGGAACCTACTCCAGAGGTGTGAGTTTGGCAAGATGTCCAAATCTGCTTCTTTAAACCTAGATTATTATTCTATTCTTGACTTGTAAAGCAAAACAGAATAAATTCACTTCCTGTTTGACATAAGAAACTGAGTCCAAGTACATTATAAGAATTTAAACATTAGCCATAACCCAAGAAAAAGCTATCTTTTCCCAATGATTAAACTACTAAAGAATAGATTGTACAAAAGGGTTTGCATTTCAATAGAACTAGTTTTATTTGTTCATTCATTTATTTATTATTAAACAAAAGAAATTATCTAAAAGCAAATGTGAGTATGTACCGAGGGATGGGCATGACCTGGTACTTACAAAGGAGCTTCAGTGGCATAAGAGAAACAGTGTACAGTGTTGTGTGCTTGAGTAATCTGGAGATGCAAGTTAAGTAAAAGGAAGAGCTCTGCCAAGCAATCAGCATAAAAAGGAAAAAAAAACAAAACAAAAACACTAGAAGTTGTTTCCAGAGAACTATGTTGTGGCAGCATGAGAACTGGCATCAACTCACAGTCTTCTCATTTTCCCCATTTTCTATAATTTTCCTCTTTTTTTCATCTGTTTTTTTCTTGAAGATGTTATTTCGGTAAAACTGAAGTTCTTTGATGCTTTCACTAATGTCATCAAGTGCCCTATAAGCAAACATACCACACTAAATAAAATGTCCAAAAATAGAGGAGATGGAATCATTTTATAAACTTTTTAAGGGACTTAAGAACAGCAAGTTACTATAAATGCAATTAGGCATCACAAAGAAATGGAACATTTCAGTAAAACAGAGGCAAGTATTTCTTTAAAGACTTTTGATGATTAACAAAAATTAGAAAATATAGACTAAATTCCACAAACTGTTTCATAAAATAATAATATGTATTTCAGTACAGGAAAAGAATCACACCATCAAGTAAGTTTAGAAAAAAATAAACATTTCTGAAGTTCTTCGCAAAGCATCTGATAAACTAATGTGCACTATGAATCCTTAAGAAGCTGTAATATGTACATAGTATTTCTAAAACTTAACCACATTTATGAAAGGCTTAATAGCTTATGAAACAGTTTGAGAAACATGATGCTATACTTCACATCCCTGAACATAACTCAAGACACTGAAATTAATAAAAATCAATTATCAGATCTGACAGTACTTCACCATAAAGGAGTATTTACCGCCTCTCTGATGATCAGTCCTATAGTGAATGGCAGCCTGCCTCTGTCTAACAGCCTTTATTCTCTTCCAACATGCTGTCTACTATTTGTTGTAATCTGAGAAATCAGCTAACCAAGATTACTGGAACAGTATACGAAAGAACATAAACTCTGAATAATGGGCCAAGACCCTCTTACAGCAAATCAACTCCACAAACTTCAGTGCAAGAGTTTACTAACAATTCTTTCTATGGCTCAGGTAAGAGTCTCCTTTCTTTTAAGGTCCTGGATATATAATAGAGAGCTATGTCATCAAAAATACAGCTTCTAACTAAGGCAAACAACTTCATGTCATTATGCTGAAGTCTAAAACAGACATGAAAACCCAAAGTACTTTTATAACACTCAGTGCAACAAAACACAAACAATCCTGACGTGAGACTGTAGCCGTTAGTTACACCATTTGGTGTGAACATCCACATCCCACTACAGAAATATTACTGTTTTCTAACATACGGTTTCTTTCAGAATTTTTCAGGGGCATTACATAATGATAATGCAGATCTACTACTACTACCTTTCTAAAATCTGAAAAATTCTAAAATCTAAGATATACCAAACCCTAAAGTATTCTATAACTGAAATACCATGCCTTATTTTAGCCATATCCATTAAAAATACACAGGAAGCTAGGTAGGCACCAGGGCCCCAGGGCAAGAGGATTCCAAGTACAAGGCTTGCCTGGCAACTCAGTAAGATTTTATCTCAAATTTTAAAAAAGGACAAGGGATGTGAGTTCAGTGAAGTAATTCCCTCCAAGCACAAGGCTCTCAATTCAATTCCCAGTACCAAAACAAACAAATAAAAATCACTCTATTATTATAGGGACTGTTCTGTGTCAAATTGTGAAATGCACACAGTACAGACTAGTAAGTGACCAAGACTACCTTTAAGAGCCAACTGCTAAATCGCCAAGGTTTTATGTTTCTAAAAACTCCAAAGTAAAACTGAAATATGGGGCCCAGGGATTTAGCTCAACAGTTCCGGTGCCTGTCTTGCAAGTGCAGGGGCCCAGGTTCGATTCCCAGTAAACCATATACAATACTGAGTGTGGAGACTCACACCCAGCAGCAATCAGTACCACATACCACAGTGCCGGGCGTGGGGGCTCATGCCTATAATCCCAGCACTAGGGAGGCAGAGGCAGGAGGATTGCCGTGATGTGAGTTTGAGGCTGAGCTCTGGGCCAGCCTGAACTACAAAGAGAGACCCTGTCTCAAAAAAAAAAAAAAAAAAAAAAAAGTAAAACCGAAATAGTGCAGGACACTTGATACAAAAGATCTCTAACTTCAATGGGTACTAATGCCTAAGGCTAAATACATAGCCTGAAAACTAAAATGACAAAGCAGGACATCTGTATTATACAAATGTACACAAGGTGTCTTAACTTCAAGCAGCAACAAGTTCACATCCTCTGCAGAAAGAAAATTAATGCTGCTTTTCTCTAGAAAGATTAGGGATTGTCATCATATATAAACCAACTTATCTAAAAATTTTGACACTACAATGAAGACCATGTGACCAAAAAATGGACTAGACAACCCTCTTCAGAAAGGAGTATCTGAATGCTGACAAGAATTCCTGATAATCTTAATAAAAGAAAATGATCTTTTCTGCCTGTGGACCTTTACCTTCCCCCAAAGGAAGAAAAATAAAGAACTATTAATTTGGGAATTGCGTGTCTGATGGGTAAGCACTTGGGAGGACCCACTCTTACCTGTGAGAGGCAGCCTTCTTTGGTGCAAATTCATACTCCTCTGGATACCAGCGTCTACACACAGTAGAAATGGAATTCTCAAAGGCAAGTGTCTCAAATAATAATTACTTCCTTCAAGTCATTTAACACCAAAAAAGGCCCTTGGATTCTGACTCTTATGCTGCCCTTGCCTGCCATTCTACGTTCCACCTTTTCCTTTCTTTAATGTACTTGATTACCTTTAGCAAACTCATCAATATATAGGATTTCTAAATCTCTAGTTCCAGTTCAACTTTCAGTAGTTTCTATCCTAAATATCCAACTGCATGCTGGACATCTCTCCACCTCAACGCTCACCAGACTTTGAACATATATAAAGCATAAAACCACACTCATCCTTCTCAACAGTTCCCCTCATGTCCACCAAGTCTACCCTTCTTCGTATGTTCTCTTTTCTTCAAACAATCCCATCCCTACATATTCTATCTGAATTCCAAATGCCAGAATCACTCTATACCTCTTCCCTTTCTTCATTTGAGTATTTGGTGTCATGCGATATGACCCTTTCTAATAATTTATTTCCATTCCCCTCATAACCACTCACTTCGCTAATTCATTCTTCTCTCTTCCAGGTAATCCAGTCTTATTTCCCTATCCCTTTTCTTATCACTTTAAAATCTGAATGATCTAATCATATCATCCATTTTTCTGAACTTAAAAGTCTCGTCCCTTACTAAATAAAGGCTGACTTTATTTATAATATGTACAAGACCTTCAAAATTCAGCCTTGCCTCTTACCTTTTCCAACCTCCCATTTCGCACTCCAGCATTATCAAACCACCTGTAATTTCTTGCACATATTTTGCCTTGGCTTCCTGTTCCTTTACATTCTCATACCTCTGCCCACTCTCAGGAACGCTGTGTCCATACTTAAATGCCTGGAAAATGCTTCTCCCTCTTTAAACTGAAAAGCTACTTCCTATATAAAGCCTTTTGAATTCCTGACCCTCTGCTCCAGCTCCACCAGGTATTCCTTTCATAGCTCCCTCATATTGTATATGCACATTATCATTACAGAAATTGTTGCAGTGTATTTTTAGAGTGTGTTTTTTATACCTCTGTCAATCTACCAAACTCTCAGCTACTTAAGAGCTTGTCCTCTGTATGTTCCCAGCAGATAAGCCAAGGCCTGGCACAAAATGAGTGCTCCACACATTTTCTGGATTAATGAAATTGATCTAAAAGATTTTGATGTTTCCCCCAAGTCTCATTAGTGAGGAAAAATTAGGATCTTGCACAAGGAGGGGAAAGACATATGCCCAGTTAGCACCATTTTTTCTACAGCTCTATTAAATTATTTTCTATAAATTTTCAATTAAAACATGCTAAGAAAGACAAGTTAATGGATCCTAAGTAGAACCCTTACCTGCACAGTTCTTTAACAGTGCTCACATCAATTATTCTATAATGAAGATGTTTCATGAACTGGGGCATGTATTTGTCAAGAAACTTCTTATCTGCATGAACTGAATTTCCTAGAAAGACACGAAGCATACTGCATCTCTGTATTTCTAGTGGTATACGACAGGATATAAAAAGTCAAAAATTGTATTTGAAATAAGAATATATTAATCCAATTTCTACAAGCATCTCTAAATTTCTACATCAGATTTGAGTGCATCTGACTAGTTTCCAAATGCAGATTTCCCAGTTTCTTGTCAGTTTAGTTCTTAATTTGTAAATGGCTTTCTTGAACTAAAAGATAATTCCTTCATTCTACATGCTTAAAGTAATACATAAATCTATTTCTTTTTCAATATTATGCCAGATGTGTAAACTTTCTCCCAGTGTCAAAAAATTCACACCACTAACACTTAAAATTTAACTGAATCATAAATAGATAAAACTTTATTTGCAATCCAAATTTGTAAACAAATCATATTCATATTTATATTTCCATACAGTAATCAAACACTAAATTTTAAATAAGAACTTTTAAATAGACATCAGCCACACTGGCTGGAGAAAACATTAATACAATATATGCTCTCAGATGTAATGTCAAACTTTTCTTTATGAACGTTTAAGCAAAATATTATCATATTAATTTACATATACAAATACAAATACACCTTCACAGAACAACACTTTTCCTCTCACAATGTAACACTCTAAAAATCCTGATAGAACTGACCTTGTCTCTTTAAAAGTTAATGTCACAGAAGTAAAGAGAAATAAAAAGGAATGGGGCACAATTTTAGATTAATAGACTAATGAGACATAATAATCAAATGAAATGCATGACCTTTAACTAAATACTGGTTCAAAAACAAACATTCTGGGAAACTTCAAATATAGACTACATTATCACATATAATTAAGTGATTTTAACTTTTCAATGCAATGATATTGTTACATAAAATATCCTTATTTTTAGAAAATACTTAAAGAATTATCATGGTGAGTGCAATTTACTTTCAAATGTTCAAAAAATAAGTAAAATAAAATTGGCACAAGAATAATAATTATTAAACCCAACTTCTCCATGCATTTGAAATTTTTCCACAATAAAGAAAGGGAGAATTTTTACTTAGTTCGTCTGGTCACAGATTCTATGTCAGGTGTCAGGCATTTTCCCAATCATCATGTTGTAAACTGCAAGTAAACTTGAACATAAAAGTAAGATGCATAACCCAAATCAGGGTAAGTGGAAGACACGGGTGATCTCAGCTGGTCTTTATGGAACTGCAGTCTCTTGAACTACTACAACGGAAGATTATCTATAAGATATACATAGGATTGGATTTTACCTGCAAGTGGACAGAGCCCCGGAGGAGTCTGCTGTCGTACAAAGGACAGAAATTCATACTCTGCCTGCTGCAATGTAATTGTACTCTCCTTCACTGCCTTGGTAAGACCAGACTGCAAGACAGAATCCCCAGCCCCCACCAGAAACACATGAAGTCAGTTTTTAAAGGTATCCAGAAATGATATTTCACTTCTAAAATGGGCAAATATAACCACAGATGGACCAGTTTTAGAGCTCAAGTTTGAAATGAAACTGCCATCTGTAAACTTTTTTCTTAAAGAATCCAAGCCAAGTAATTTATATTCCTCATCATTAAGAGCATTTCCACAGTCAAAGATGAGTACTCAGAGTCCAAAGATATAACCTCGGGGAAGAAACAACTATTAGCTGAAGAGCAGTATTCCCCCTTCTCTAAGAGCTGATGTCTAACCTTATCCAAAAGACTGACTTGAGTAATACTTGACAGTCCACAATTCGTTCACGACAGACTGAATGTAGGAGAGAAAAAAAGAGGACATTCAGGAGAAGATGATCTCGAGAGGTCCCAAAGATGCAAAGTAAACAAGCAAGCAGTTTCCCAGGCTTGCAAAGCAATCTTCCTCTAACCCTTTTTCAATACCATTCATCAATGGTATGATTCAGATGTGGATGCAACAAGCTTGTTACTGATCCCCAAGCAGCAATCTTGTTATTTGGTAATGTTACCTTCCCATGATGCTCCTTACACCAATCTGACATGCTGTCCAGCAACTCATCTGGCTGTTTTATAATCAAGTTAGGACCCTGTGAATGGGAAAAGGCATTAATCATTAAAAAACAACAGGAATAACCCTGATTACAGAAGTAAAGCTTATAAGCTTGAAGGACTAAATACACCTATCCAAGAAAATAATGACACACTGTGAACTCTCAGAGTAAGCCACATTCATTTCAGCATTGTTTATAGTGAAAAAGAACACACATACACATGTAAAAAACAAAATGCCTATTAACAGAAGACACAAATATCTGCCAAGATTCTGCAAACTATAGTTCCAAGCTTTGTTTTCTTTTTAATGGTCAGAGAACTAAGAATGATTTTTACATTTGTTTTGTTTTGCTCATTTGTTCATGTATGTGCACGCACACGCATGCTGCTCAGAATTGCACCCAGGGACTCAGAGGCATTAGGCAAACACTCTACAACTAGATTTTTACATTATGAAGAATAGTTTTTAAAAAATGAACGTAAGAGTTGTATGGTGTTCAAAGCCTAAAATATTTATTATCTGGCCTTTTCCAGAAATATCTGCCAGCCCAATTATGAGTCATTTTGAAAAGTATCAGTGCTGCCAAGTGAAAAAAGTAAATTATAGAACAGTATTAAAATACAAATGATTTTATTTACACATTTTTCAAAATATACCATTTATATATACGTATAAAATATTGAGAGAAAACAAACTTTGGAAAATAAAATAGAGCTCAAAAACAGAATAAAACACTAATAGATCACTATTTATGTACTTTAGATAAGTTACTCTAACTTGAAAGTCACATTACATTTTAAAATCAAAAAAGAAAACTTTAAGTTCTGAAAAAATAGACCTCAAATTCTCAGCCATATTTCACAGAGCATTTAACTGTGAGTCTTTTGGACAGAGTTCGGCAATAACAGAGCCTGGCTAGCACATTACAGCAAGTTTGTCCTTCTGGAAGATAATCATAACAATTAAACTGTCCTCCTTCCCTAATCCAGATGTTCACAGGATAAAAGAAATTATGCATATCACCGTTCTTTGACCCCTTTGCAAGAAAATTATTGTATATATCCCAAGTATTACTGCTACCAAGGTGATAAAAAGTTTGCAATTACTAAAAAAATGTCCAGAGCCAATCTAAAATATGACTTAAGACCTATAACTAATCAGGAGCTTCTGCCAAACAAGAAAACTAGCACTGGCCATTTCCACAGAGAAACAAAAGTTTGCTCTGATATTTAAAAAACAAAACAAAAAACTCATATTGTTAAAAAAAAATCCTAATAATGTTGGCAGAGAGCAAACTACATACTACATAAATCTATTAACTTATTCAAGATCTAGTAGTTCTAGATCTAGTATATCTAGTAGTCTTATTCTAATTATTATACCTACTTATTCAAGATCTAGTTGTTTGACAAATTAAGTTATTCTTGAGATGCCTATGATATGCCTATGTTTCTATGACATAAAACATTTTCCTGAATCCAATATGAGAGTGAAACCTGCATTCCATAGAACTGACAGCCCTGAAGCTTTTTATTTTTTTTAATAACCTTATCCCCATCTGACTTAGCCTATTTTAAAAGGCTGTGCTAATCTGCAGCTATGTGAATTCATACCCAAATATCCTCCAGGGCACGTATCAACCTGCTGGTCCATTAAACTGTCAGTATTTCACATTATATCAACAGTCTAAGGAAAAACATTTCTTTGACCAAAGGTAAATAGGGTTGGTAAAATAAAGACACTTCTCTTCACTGTTCGTCTCCAGTAAATTTCAAGTTACAAAAAAAGCAAAAAGAAACCAGACCAAAAACTCAGGCCCTTATTTTTATAAAGCTTAAAAGAAAAGTTGTTAGGAGACACAGTCTCATGATTCTAAAGCCATGTCAGGAACGTAAGTCTAGTCCTCCATAAATACAATAATTTATCTACAAATGCCTTCTCACCTCTTTTGCCTACTTAAATGAAAGTCTTAGATATAGATTTATGAAATTTATGCAGTGCCAGTAACTCATCAATCCTACCTTCTGGGAATTTATTTTAACAGAACTCTACTGCACAAACATTCCCACTTTGCTCCAAAATATACTTTGTAACAACTTCAAATACTGCTGACAATATAAAACAGTCATTCTCAGTCAGAGATTTCATCTCCTACCAAAGAGATGGTATCAGGCATTTATTAAATGTTTCATGCCTGGCTGAAAGACAACAGGTGTGTTTGTTCTGCTTAATGCTTCGGTTAAAAGCGGCATGTAAAAATCTCTATCACGGCCATATGTGAACGAGAGAACTTTTCTGGATATGCACCAATAGAAATTCTGGTATCTTAATACACAAGAAACACACGACCTAGGTAAAAAAAGCAGTCAGCTCTCTTAAGCACAGGTTCTGCTTCCATAGATTTAACCAACCTTGGACTGAAAATATTTGGGAGAAAGAAAAAACCACATTTGTACAGACATTTTTCTCTTGTTATTAGTCTTTAAACAACACAGCATAACTAACATAAAATTCATTTTACACCAGGTATTTTAAGTAACCTAGAAATGATTTGACGTATACCAGAGGTTTACATAGGTTACATGTAAACAATGTTTCAATTTAAAATAAGGACATGAGCCTCTGCATATTTTGCTCTCCTTGGAGAAGTCCTAGAACTACTTTTCGGATACAGGTCAACTGTACATGAAATAAAGTTAAAATCAACATTATAACATAAATATACAAACTTCGGCAAGAGTCACCAAAGCTGATGGACAATTATTACTACTACTGGTTAGGAGCACTTTACTGGGACTGCCTGGGTTAAACTAAAATGGTTTCCCTAATAACTAGTCAGGTGGCCAAGGAAAGGACTTCATATCGTTCACCCCAAATGTCTTTATCTACAAAATAAACATTAATGGTACCTACGTTATAAAACACAATTGTGCCACACACATAGTAAACTCTTATAAAATGTAAATTTTTGTCATGTTAATTGAAAAATTAACCAGGCTGAGATTGGTTCCTTTGATTCTAGTACCAACTCCACCATCACTTCAAATATTACTTTGGATCTTAATCTACATGGATCTCAATTATATTTTAAATAATGAGACTAGAAAAATTATTTTTTAGATTTCCAATACCCTCCAAACAGAAGGATTATATTATATGGCATCACCTACTTCAGCCAAAATGTTAAGATCAGAGTCAGTTATCAGACAGGCCATCTCAATAATCTGGTCCTTTTCAATGTCCAATCCTGTCATCTGCAATGAAAAATAAATATGTAACACACAAAACCTCTTTCTGACCTCTTGTACACAAGCTCATTCAGTTTATATTCCGAAACCATAACGGAAATGATAACAATGTTCCTCAGACAAGTACTCAAGTCATAAAAATGCATCTTCATTAACTCAACAAACTTATTTTTACCAAAGGCTTGTACTGACACTAATCCTAGTCTGGGGCAGACGCAAAATAAATAAAATTGAGACAACGGTCAATTACAGAAGAAGTAGGTAACATCACTATACTTAGTTCACAAACTTCTTCCATTTAACATTACAAGCTTATGCTGAAAGTAACTATAATTCTCATCTCGCATAAGAGAAAAATGTGACTGGAGGGAAGGGAAAACTTTTCGCATGAATGTGTTAAAACTGATCGGAATTGGGTTCTGGTCCCAAACTCGAACTCTTACTAACAGCGACACTCAAAGAGTTTAATTTTTTCGTAGGGCCTCACTTTCCTCGGTTACAGAGGCTGAGTCATCTCCGGAATCCCGCCTAGCGTTAAGTAGGGTCCTTTAAGGTTTTATGGGGGAAGGGAGAAGAGCCTCGGTCGCCACCCCACCCTCGACCCACCAGAGCGTTAAAAAAGTGTGCACCTCTGGGAGGAGGAGGGAGAGAAGTGAGAGACATATGGGTGACTCTTCCCTTCGAAGCCGCCCCAGCATCCACCACAGCCTCCAACCCAGGGACGCCGGCCTCCGGACCGGGCCAGCGCCGCCCACAGCCGCGCCGCACTCACCTGCCCAGCCGGAGACCCCGGCACCGCCGCTGTCCCGGAACTGACTTGGCCCGCGGGTCCCACGCGCGAGACCTCACTTGCCTCCCCTCACCCCGCGCCGACCTCACCCACTCACCTCCAGGTCCACCCAAACCATCCGCTGAGCCATGCTCTCCCCTGCCGCCATGACTGCGCCACCTTCGCGGATACCTCGTTCGCCGACCTGCCCACGACTCACACCCACACCCCGCAACAGCCTGGAACCCACAGAGCCGCCCAGCATCACCGGCCCAAGCCACCACAGCCCTAAGCTCGCCGCCGGCGCGCGCGCAGGCGCAGTAGTCGCTAAAGGGCGCAAACCCGTGGAGAGGCCCAGAGGAAAGACCACAGCTTCCAGCATCCCGCGCGCCGAATCGCCCTCCGCCGCCCGGCCAGGCTGCCGAAAGGGCTGACGGGACTATGAGTCCCCCGGCGGCGCTTCTGAATTCCCACCCCCGCCACGTGTTTTTAGGATGTTAGTGCGCGCGCTTGTTTTTCACAGCTGAGTTTGTTTGCTTCCAAGACTTATTTCCTGAGTTTTGGTTAGTTCTAAATCGCGCGGTTGAAAAGAATTCTTTACAACAACTGGTCGAAAAAGATTTCTTAAAATATATTTTTGCTTTTTTTCCTGCTTTTTTATTTACCTGATTCCCTCTTCTACATATTTTTCTCATTTACTTGAACTTGAGAGTAACGTGTTATTTTAGGCCACAAGGCCAGTTCCACTATACTCGCTCATAAATCTTTAAATGGCATCTTGTCTGAAGGATCGTTTAGCACATATCAAATGTTCTATAAAAACTGTTTCATCACAGAGGGTTTTTCCCCGTTACCTGGGGAGGGACGAGCTGTTTCAAGGCAGCTGTGAGGCGTCACTGATGAACTTACTTCACCCACACTTGAGTGCTGAATATTAATCTTGTCCTGGTACAACAAATCTATGTAGCAGACTAAATTCTGCTTCTAATTCCCCTTCTCTGCCATCTGCTTTGGTTTTGACTGATGTATCTTTAATCTCCCATGACAGCTGCAGTTCTCATCGTTAATAGTAGAGATGACCGGCAGGATTATGTTGCGGGAGCATCAAATTTTGTGACCCTGGTAAATTTGAGCTATTCAGTAGCAAATCCGTGTGCAAAGGACAACTTTGTCACAATGTCCATCTCGGTCCTGAATGAGTTTTCTGAACGCTTCAATATCACTAGTTACTGAGTCTGTGGTCCAAGGTACAGTAACTTCTACCTCTCGAGCCGTGTTTGTAAGCAACTTTGTTCCCTTTTCAGAGCTTTAAGCATGGTAAAACGTACTATACTTCACCTTATATTCCTTTAGTGTGCTCACCCCACCCCCTAATCACAGAAATTCTAACGTGTCATCCAAACATTTTTAGAGTATACATTTTTATTGTGCAGTGTCCATACATTGTAACTGATGTTTAATGAATCAGTTTTGCTATGGCTTTGTATTAGTTTGTAGTCTGCTTACAACCATTTGTAGCCTCCATTTCTTTAAGGTTTTTTTTTTTCTTAATTTTAAGCTTGATTCATAAAGAGAAATCAGTTGTCAACAGCCTTTTTTATTATCCTCCTAAAGCACTACTTCTTTAAATTTTCAAAGAATGCTTTTGTTTTCCATGTTACTGTTGGTACATTGACTACTTTGATAAAGGCTGGGTTTCCTTCTTAGCCATACTGGGAAATGGTCCAAAACTACTGAGGAATGATGGGGCTAAGGGCTATGAAACATAAAGTGGGACTCTAACCCCTTTTCTCTGTGCTCTTTCATCTGTCATCATCTTCACCTCGAGGTGAGAAGCTCTGCTCTGCTATGCACTTACCAATGTGACATGCTGGCTCAACATAGGCTCAAAGCAATGGTTCCACCCAATCATGGGCTGAAACTTCCCAGATTGTTAGTCAAACCTTCTCTCAGCCAGGTATGGTGATGCACAATTATATTCCCAGTGCTGAAGGGCTGAGGCAGAAGGCTGAAGGAGTTCTAAGCCAGCCTGGTGTATATAGTGAGTTCAGTCAAGGCTAGCCTGAACACCACAGTGAAACCCTATCTCAAAGAAAACCGAAAAGGGCTCTGGATGTAGCTCAGTGGCACCAAGCCTTCCTAGAAAGCTCAAGGTCCTGAGCTTGACTGCCAGTACCAAAAAAAAAAAAAAAACCCTCCTCTCTTTATAAGTTGAATATCTCATATATTTTGTTGCTATAATAAAAAGATTAGAGCTCAGGGTCAGCCTGAACTACAAAGCAAGACCCTATCTGGGGGGAAAAAAAAGATTAATGTAAAGGGCAAGGGTAAACCACACTTAAGATGATATTCATATATCAAACAAATTCAAGATGTTATCTTCATTTATAAAAATATTTCATTTTATAATTTGAGTTCTTTTATAAGTAAGGCAATAACTTCATTTTTCTTAAAATATGTTGTACAATAGATAACTGGAATGAATAGAATACGTTTTAACCTTCATTTAACCTCAGGACCTGAGCCACACTCTTGTTTCTCAGGAAAAAAATATTAGTGAAATTTATAAACATTTATACATCTTATTCTTTAAAAGTATAATGTACATGAACATTAAAATAAAGCAAAGTAACAAAATATATAAAATATAATTCCAAAAATTTACTGAAGGTCATTCTTTACCTGATCCATAAATATATATTCAAATAAGCACAACTCAAGACTAATGAGTTATTTTGTTAATTGGGAAATGTACCATGCAAGAGAGAAGAAGGAAAATGAAAATATATTTGCATAATGAAATACTGGAAGAACATCTTACTAAGAAAATTATTATTACTGGTAGCTGGTGGGGAATGAGCTGGAAGAGAAAGCTGGAGTGAATACAAGACTTAGCAGCACTAGGAAAGGCAGAACAGGAGTATTGCAAGTCCCACCTATACAGTGGTAGACCTTCTCTCAAAACACAAAGCAAAAAAAAAGCTGTGGGACAGGTGTGGTTGCACATGCCTGTAATTCTAGCACTTAGGAGACTGAGGCAGAAGGGTAGCCTTGATTTTTAGGTCAGCCTGGTCTAGATAGTGAGTTTGGGCCAGCCTGGAATATATGAAGAGATGTTATCTTTCAAAAAGAAGAGGGAAAAAAAGCTAATGATGTAGAGAGTGCCTGGGTTCCATACTAGTACTGCAAAAGAAAAAAACACTTCCTAATATACCTTTTAAAATAGTTTTGATTTTTTAATTAGATGTATTCATAATTCTAAGGAATGAAAAGCAAGGAAAAAATGCAAACACATTTTATATTAGTCTAACAATTATATTTATATTTCAAATAACAATATTAATATAAATGTAGGCCGGAGATATAGCTCAGTGGTTGTGCAACTGTCTTGCAAGCGCAAGGGCCTGGGTTCGATTCCCCAATAACCACATAACAATAGTGGGCGTGGAGACTCACGCCCAGCAGCAACCAGTACCACATACCACAGTGCTGGGTGTGGTGGCTCATGCACTCCGGAAGCAGAGGCAGGAGGATTGTTGTGATGTGAGTTTGAGGCTAAACTCAGGGCCAGCCTGAACTACAAAGCGAGACCCCGTCTCAAAAAAAAAAAAAATTAATATGAGTCCATCCAATTTGGCTTTTCATTTATTGAGAAATATAAACTATACATTTGCTATATAAGCAGCTCCATCCCTTCACCTTTTCAATTATAACTTTCAGTAAGGAAATACTAAAATTACACAAACCAAACAATTTCCATAACACTAAACATCATGATTTGAAAGCAATTTTGTCTACGCTTTATGCTGTCACACCTAAATAAATTAATGTAAACTATATTAACTTTTCCTTACTGTGACCAACAAACTTAACACAGTTTAAAAGAAAAAGAGGAAATGTTTATTTTGGTTCACACTGTCTGAGGTTTCGGTCCAAGGTCAGCTGGCTACAAGGCAGAAACATCATTGTGGAAAGACATGCTCACCTCACGGCAGCCAGGAAGCAGACAGCAGTGAAAGAGCCAGAGAGAAAGGGTCTGGGAACCAAAGTCCCCAGGGCAATCCCCTAGGACCCACCTAGGCACACCTCTAAGTTTATTCATCTACTTATCTCTCAAGCTCATCAGTTTGAAAATCTGGATTAACCAACAGTTAAATTAAGAACTTGATCTTGAAGTATGTAACTGGACATGAATTGGATTCCTCATATATAATCTTGAAAGTGTTAGTAATTTTTTCTTTGGTAAAATAGATGTAAATGGCTTAACACTCAGTAAATGATAAATAGGTGCTAGTTATTAGGAAAAAAAGTTATTCATATCTATATTTTAGTTTACTAAGATCAAACCAAGTCAGATACACAATTTATAATTCGTCAGCAATTGTATTTTTTCTTCTAAAATATGAAATATTAAAATTAATTTTTAATGTATCACAGAAAACAGTATAATGATTTTGTTGTTGTTGTATAATATGATGTTTTATTATACATCATCTTCTTTTATTTCTTCTGGTACCAGGGTTCAAACTCTGTCCCTTGTGCTTCTAAGGTATACATTGCCTTTATGGCCAGAACATGTAAAATTCTCTTTTAGCTATTTTGAATGACAATTATATATTATACTTACTGTATGATGCAACAGATCACCAAAACTTACTCCTATTTGAAACTTTGACCACCATCTCCCCTGTCCTTGTCTACTATCCATCCCCCAACCTCTGGTAACCACTGTTCCACCCTTTACTCCTATAGATTTAAACTTTTTGACATAAGAAAGGATGATGTTTTAAAACATAACTGGCAATCTGAAATCAAAATCCAGGAGATTCTGATAAGTTTTCGAGATGATCTTTAGAGAGAAGCAACAAGAAACTGGAAAGTTAGCTAAAGATTTTTCTTGATAAAGTATGAGGAAGACGGATGTAATAAAATGCTGTGCGCTAGCTTTTACAAAGTCAACTAAGCTAAGGTGGAACTATTGTTCCAAGAATTCCCATCCCCACCTAGATCCCACTCAAGTTGGTGTTGTAAAGAACTGAACTGGCCTGATTTCTGGAAGAAAGCCAAAGTTCTTGGAATTTCTAGAGGAAGGAATGTCACTGTTATTCACAGTAAGCCCAGATAGTTTATGCTACTTTGATGACTCACACTGTGCCCCAAGAAAATCTCAGAAAGGGAGGGACTTGGCTATGCCAGAAAAGTCAAATACAAGATTATGGGTTAGGATTCTAAGAGTGGCATACGATTCTGATCTCTTGGGAGGGTAAGGGGCAAGAGACTAAATTCAATGATGTGGCCAAAGATTCAATCATTATTGCCTATTTAATGAAACCACCCCCCCAAAAAAAAAAAACTCTAGACATAAAAGCTTTGAAAGTGGTAACAATGCACTGATGTATCTGGAGGATCACAAGACTGACTGCATGAGAAGACACACAACCTTCACTTTTTATTTATTTATTTATTTATTTTAAGGTTTTTTGAGACATGGTCTCGCACTGTGAGTTCAGGCTGGCCCTGAGCTCAGCCTCAAACTCACATCACAGCAATCCTTCTACCTCTGCCTCCCAAGTGCTGGGATTACAGGCATGAGCCACCACGCTCGGCACTGTGGTATGTGGTACTGGTTGCTGCTGGGGTGAGTCTCCTCACCCAGTATTGGTATATGGTTACTGGGGGATCGAACCCAGGCCCTTGCGCTTACAAGATAGGCGCCAGAACCATTGAACTATATCCCCAGCCCCACAACCTTCACTTTTAAGATGCTTTTTGTTTTCTCCCTATACATCCTCTTTGGGCTATTTTGATTTAATCTTTTTGTGGTAGTAAAAGTCTAATCTTAATTATAGTTCTTTCATAAGTCTGTTAGACTTTCTAGTAAATGATTGAGCCTAAAGGGACAAGAATTTCAAAACCTGTAGTCAGTCAGAAGGGTGAGTGGCCTGGGATTAAAGGTAGTGTCTGAATTAAAGGTAGTGTCATATAGAATTGAGTCTATATAGTTTGGCCTAACTCCAGGTTGTGTCCCAATTGCTAGGTAGCCTCCCACAAAACAAAGTCATTTGAGCTTTAGAAGTGATAAGAAAGTAGCAGCCATTATACTCTGGAAGATAGTGCAGTGTGAGGCATTGTTAAACTTCAGATACATCGTTGTTTCCTGCCTCATCTTGGCCTGAAGACTCAACCTGTGGCTCCTTCAATGGTTGCTACATTTCTTCCAACTCTTCTGCATCCTGTGTAAAAAGATAGGTGAAGCTCTATAGCTGAGGGTGCCAGCTAGTTCTGTAAGCCTTAGGCCATGCAAGTCACATTAGGTGGAATAATGAGAAACACATGAAAATTCTGGTTTTTTCCTGAAGCTTCTATATTGTTCCTTTCTCTTTTTTTGGAGACAGTCTCACTTTCTAGTTCAGGCTGGTCCTGAATTCAGAAATCCCCAAGTGCTGGGATTATAGGCAGGAGCCACCACGCTTGGCATTATGGTATGTGGTACTGATTACTGGTGGGCCTGAGTCATCATGCCGGGCATTGTTGTATATGGTTACCAAGGATCAAACCTGGGACCTCGCACTTGCAGAGCACCAGAACCACTGAGTTAAATCCCCAGCCCCTTCCATCACCTTCTTGCTCAGCTTTCCTTTTCAACTCTTCTGTCTGCATGACCTATCTTGATTTCAGGCCCAACACAGAGATGTGAGCTAACAAAAGTGTTCGTATCCTTCTAACAGTGCCTTCTAGATCACTCTTAGTTCAGCTAATTTTGTGACTCATATAATTGTCCCAGTTTATTCACTGATTTAAAACTATGTTTGTGATTATTGGTAATTTTAGAGGAAACATTACAGGGACAGAAATAGTAGTATGACACCATAGTTTTCTACCCAAATTGAATATTAGAATCTTTAAAAAAAAAAGTGATACCATGATTCTACAGCAAAGTTTAGGGAACTACTGTAGTTTTTCCGTTTGTTTTGTTTTTGTTATTGTTTGAGAGACTCCTAGGAGTCTGTAGTTTATGTATCCAGTATAATAAAGTTCTTCAATAGACAGAAGAAAAAGAAAAGGCCTACAATACTACAAACATACATATATCTGGCAGAAATATATGAAAATATATCTGAAAAGAGACATTCCTAAAATAATATGACCAGTATTGAAGGTAATCAATACACAAAGATACACCAGGCAAATATTAGTGAAAAATATGTTGACAATAATAAACAAAATAGAAAGAATTAAAGTACATCACAGTGCTGGGAATTTAGCTGAGCAACACAGCACCTTCCTGGCAAGCATGATGTCCTGAATTCCATCTCTTGGTATCAAAAACTATTTTAAAAATATATAAAGTACATCAGGGATATTTTTGCATTCATAAAAGTTACAGTATATGATAGAAAATGTTATAAATTTTACATGTAGGATAGCTTTGGTGTATATGAAGTAAAAATTGAGATACATTCAGAGAAAAATCACAAAGTAGAATAATATCCCTTAAAAATAAAAAATATAGTTTGCCTCTTTTCAAATTTTTAATCACAAAAGTCACATTCTTTGTTCACAAGGTATAAAATTAAAAATCACAATAAAGACCAGGGGAAAAAAGTAATATATAGGTTAGTCAGTCTTCCAATACTTTAGTAACATATCTGAGATCATCAACTTAAAAACAGTAAAAATTTGGGGGCCGGGGAGTTAGCTCAGTGGTTCCGGCGCCTGTCTTGCAAGCGCAAGGGCCCGGGTTCGATTCCCCGGTAACCACATAACAATAGTGGGTGTGGAGACCCACACCCAGCAGCAACCAGTACCACATACCACAGTGCCGGGCGTGGTGGCTCACGCCTGTAATCCCAGCACTCGGGAGGCAGAGGCAGGAGGATT